>CM074077.1:10820084-10824985 GCA_037178815.1 Barbatula barbatula | reverse complement strand
TTAAACCTTTTAAACCACAATAAACTTTTGGGGTAAAAACATTATAAAAAGCATCCAACATATTTTCCCCTTTAAAATACACATACAGTCTTTCGATATATAGTTCTGTTTTCCTTTTAAATACAGCCCAAACATCCAACACAATTTTTTCCTTTTTAGCCACAGTTCTTCTCTCCCATATTGCACTTTTCATTAGCATTACACACAGATTGATAAAGCTTTTGTTTTGACACTTCTTTTCCCAACCAAACATCACCACTCTGTTCCATTCCATTATATTTTCATCCCACTCCTCGGTCAAATCTTCGATTAAACATTTACATTTTCTTAAAAAATCCTCCAATTCTTTACAATATAAAAACATATGTAAAATCCACTCTTCCTTTTCCTGGCACACTTTACACAGAGCGTTTTCTTCAAGTCCTATTTTATTTAAAACAGCCTCAGTAAAAACCACTTTATGTCTTATGTAATATTCCAAACATTCCAATTTTGTTTCCACACACCTCCCCTTCATGTTTCTCCATATACATTCTTCTTTTAGATCTTTGAATTTCTGCACCCAATATCCATTTACAGTTGGCTCTTTAAAAACACCATCTCTAAAGAAACCATAAAACATCTTCACCGTACATGTTTTAAAACCATACAATTTTCCTCCCAACTTCACATACACCTCTTTTCCTTTTCCCTCTTCCATGCTTTCAATTCTCTTTATCCAGTCTTTTGATATTGCCTCTTTGATTATTTTGTATTTGTTTATTATCTCCTGTCTGCTATAATCCTCCTTTGCCTCCTCCATTACATCTACAATATACTGCACTGGTAAAAAACCCTCCTTAAACTCGTATAAGACATCTCTTACTTTTGTAATTCCCAGCTCCCACCATTTCTTAAAAAAAATATCCTTTCCTTGATTCAAAATGCGATGGTTCAAGAATAGAGGCTGATTTAAAATGTTCTCTCTACCTTGTGGGTTAAAAAGTACATTATTTAAAAAAATCCCCCAAGCACTCATTAGTTCTTTATAAAAATCTGGCAACTCATCTGTCATCCATTTCTTTGTTCTCATCCACAGTATATTATCCCCTAGATTAAAGTTCCCACATTTACTTAAAAAATATTCCATTGTCTTTTTCCATGCCGTTTTGTTTTCTTCGTCTAAGTACTTTTGTATTATTTTCACTCTTAAACTATTCTTTCTTTGTTCAAAATCCATTAAGCCCAATCCTCCCTTCTCCACTGCTCCAATTAAGGTGTTGTATGCAATCCTTGCTGGCTTCCCTTCCCATAAAAAATCTAAAAAGCATTTTTTCAGCCTTTTTTCTGCCCACAACGGCATAGATGATACATATAAAACATACCATAGTTTTGAAACCATTAAAACATTCAGAATTAATACCTTCCCTTTCAAAGTTAAAGTTCTCAGTTTCCAAAAATTCATCCTCCTTTCGATACCCCCTAATAATTCTTCCCACATTGTTCCTCCTACCTTCTTTTCGTCCATTCCCATTAAAACACCTAAAATCTTTATTTCTTTTGTTTCTTTAAAAGCAAAACTATTTGTTAAATCTTTCGCCTTTCCGCATCTCATATACACAGTTTTTTCTCCATTTATTTTTGCTCCTGATCCCTTACAAAACACCTGTACTATTCTCATTGCTTTTTTAACACTCTCTAAATCCTTTACTATCACTGTAGTGTCATCCGCATATTGAAATATTTTATTCTCTTCTCCCTCGACATTGATTCCTTTTATTCCCTCTTCTTGTTTTATAGCCAGACCTAGTGGTTCAGAAACTAAAGAATATAAAAGAGCTGAAAGTGGACATCCTTGCCTTATCGATCTCGTGACTTTAAAACACTCTGTTACAAACCCGTTACATTTAATTTTTGTTACCGCACCTTTGTATAAAATCCTAATCCATTTGACAAAATTCTCTCCGAAACCAAAACTCTTTAAAACATCAAATAAAAACCTATGTTCTACCCTGTCAAATGCTTTCTCAAAATCTAAACTAATTATATACCCTTTTTTATTCTTTTCGTGTATGTATCTTATTATTTCTTTTATACTTATTGTTGTATCTGCTATATCTCTTCCTTTCACTCCGTACACTTGGTTTGTTTTAATTATACTCGGCATTACTTCCTTCAATCTGTTGGCTAAGATTTTAGATAGAATCTTTAAATCAGTATTAAGCATCGTAATTGGCCTGTAATTCTTTAACTCTATCTTCTCTCCTTTCTGCTTGTAGATCAACTTCATTAAACCCATTCCCATTCGTTGATTCAGTTCTCCTTTCTTAAATATATCTACATATACTTCTTTTAAAATGCTAGTTATAAACTCCTTTAAAACTATATAAAATTCACTCCCCAAACCATCTATACCCGGACTTTTCTTTTTGTTTAATTCACTTATAGCTCTTGTTATCTCTTCTTCTCTTATCTCCTCATCACACTCTTTTTTATCTAGTTCTCCAACTGTTGTTTTTATTTGTTTCAGTAACTCCAGTCTCTCTTCTTCTTTCACTCCCTCTGTACTGAACAAATTCTCATAATATGCTTTTATTTCTCTTAGTATTTCCTCGTTTGTTTCCACAACTACACCATTATTTCCTCTTATTTCTTTTATCATTTCTGCTTTCCCTCTTCTTTTTTCTAGATCAAAGAAAAATTTTGTACATTTTTCACCCTCCACCGTGTATTTAGCTTTACTTCTTAATCTTGCTCCCTCATATTTTTTCTCTTCCATTTCTCTTAATTTCCCCTCTAATTCCATTATTTTTTGTATATCTTTCCCATTCTCATTTAATTCTTTTGTCAATTTTTCTCTTGTTTCGCTCTCCTTATTTCTCTTACTTTTCTGTATTAACTTGCAGTATTTTATTGTAAACTTTTTAACTAAATATTTAGTATTTTCCCACCATATTCTTTTGTCTTCGATGTACATTCCGTTCTCCTTTTCCGTTTCAATAATTCCTTTAACACTTAAAATATAGCCTTCATTCTTTAAAATCTCTGTATTTAAAACCCATACTCCCGGCCCTCTTTTCGCTGTATTCCAGTCTATTTGCATAAAAATTGGCTTATGGTCGCTTAAGCTTGTTTCTTCATATTTTATTTTTTCTATAAAACCTTCAATATTCCTTGTGCATAAAACAAAATCTATTCTTGTTTTACACATAAAGTTCCCGACTAGCTGCCTCCTTGAGTATTCTTTTTTCCTTTCATTTCTTTCTCTCCATATATCAATCATGTTGTTTTCATCCATTAACCATTTCAATTCTTTCCTTCCTTTATCCGCTTTAAAAACCATTCCCTCCGCCATTTCTAATTTGCTAAACACAGTATTGAAATCACCCATCATAATCACTTCCTTGTATTTCTTTAAAAACTCTCTTAACACTCTAAAATACTTGCTCTTTTCACTCTCTATTGTTGGTGCATGAACGTTGACTACAATCACCTTTTTTCCTTCAAACTCCATTTCCACTGCTATACATTTTCCCTCTTTATCATTATAGATTTTTTTACACGTTACACCACTGTTTTCTTGTATTAAAAACGCTACTCCTCTGCCCATTCTACCATCACCATTGTTATATATTATTTCTCCATTCCACCTTTCCGTTATTTCAGTCATAAAGCCTTCCCTCCAGTTAGTTTCTTGTAGTAAAATCACGTCCTCCCCTTTACACATTTCTTTCACTTTCTCAAATTTCCTTATGTCTAACAGTCCTCTGGCGTTAAAGGTAACAAATCTTAAAAGCATGACGCATATAAAGATATTGATAAAACTCATCATTTTAGATCATCCTCCTGCAAATCCTTTAACACGTCATACTTATTGCTTGTCTCAATTGAGTCCTCTTTAAGCATTTTTTTCCTAGCAGTCTCTAAATTGGGCGATACCTTGATTGATCTTCTTCTTTTACTAGGCTTCAATTGCTCCTCTTCTTTTTCCTCTTCACTTTGACCATTTGGTTCCACAGTGTCCATCCTTCTTTGCGAACTTTCAGTCAGGTCCATCTGTGTCCGTGTATCCTCCTCTTGTTGTGCTTGCGTCTCATGTCCATTACACTCTTCCTCTTGGTCCTCAGTATTTTTATTCCCTGTTGATTCGTCATTTTGTAATCCTCTTAATTCCTCCTCTGGCTCTTCATTGTCTTGTTCATGCATCTGCCCGTCTACCTGCTTCTCCTCCTCCACAATACTCATCCAACACTCACAGTTGTTTAAAGCCAATTTGCAATCTGGGCACCTTACTGCATTGCAGTCCCTCGCGAAGTGCCCCCTCTCTTCGCACTTAAAGCACTTAAAGTCCGGACAATCCTTCACCACATGATCCGGGCTCATGCACAGCCGACAGGTCTTCACCTGGTGGCTGTGCATCACCCGGAAATACTGTGGTCCCTCTGCCGTCTCTATTTTTGTGCTGTACGGGAGGGAAGCAACTTCTTTCGGGAATCGTGTTTTTACAAACCTTGTCCCATCCTCAATAATGGTGCCCGGATACACTCTTCGTTTAATTTTAGAGATGGGGGTTACTCCCCATCCCTCCAGTTTGTTTAGAACATCCACATCAGCAGTGTAAGCGGGCAGATGCATGAAGGAGACAACGTACTCCCTATTTTGGAGCCTTTTAACTGCGCAGTCTATGCCATTTATTTTCACTCCATCCATTAAAGGCTCTATGTCCTCCTCGTGTTCCAGCGTTACCTCATATTCCTTCACTCTTTTGGGTCTGACTGCTAAAATTCTTCCTTCTCCAATCTGTTCCGTCAATGCTTTGATGATGTCCACTGCCCTTGCGTCTTTCACCTGTCCTACATCCACCGTTACAGTTGCTTCTTTTAGGTACTCTCTCTTTCCACCGTCATTCCTTACATCTTGCT
>CM074077.1:10807584-10817584 GCA_037178815.1 Barbatula barbatula | reverse complement strand
ACAAAGCAGTTTGTTCCATCCCAATTTTATTTAAAATTAGATCAGTAAAAACCGCTTTATGTCTAATAAAGTATTCCAAACTCTCCAGCTTTATCTCCACACAGTTTCCTCTCATATTTCTCCAAATACACTCTTCTTTCAGATCTTTGAATTTCCCCACCCAGTATTTATTTACAATCGGCTCTTTAAAAACACAGTCTCTAAAAGCACAATATAACACTTTTACAGTACATTCTTTAAAATTATACATTTTCTCCCCCACTTTCAAAGAAATGTTATTGTCTTTTGGCTCTTCTTCCATACCCTTTATTCTTTCAATCCATTCTTTTGGTATTGCTTTCTTAATGACTTCAAATTTGTTTGTTACTTCCTGTACATTGTAGTCTTCCTTTGCCTCTTCCATTGTGTCCACAATATATTGTATCTGTAAAAAACCCTCTATAAACTCATATAAAACATCTCTTACTTTTAAGATTCCCACCTCCATCCATTTCTTAAAAAACAGTTCTTTCCCTTGTATTAAAATGTTTTTATTTAAAAACAAAGGTTGGTTTAAAACGTTCTCTCTCCCATGTGGCTCATACTCAATTTTCAATAAAAACTCCCCCCAAGCACTAAACATTTCTCGATAAAACTCAGGTAGTCCTTCTGTCATCCAACTTTTAGTTTTCATCCATAGTATGTCATCTCCCATGTTAAAATCCCCACATTTGTTTAAAAAATATTTCATTGTTTTCTTCCACTCGGTTTTATTCTCTTCGTTTAGGTATTTCTTTACAATTTTTACTCTCAGTGCATTTTTCCTTTGTTCCACATCCATTAAACCCAGACCGCCCTTTTCCCCCTCCCCTAAGATCGTGTTGTATGCAATTCTTGCCGGTTTCCCCTCCCATAAAAAATCAAGAAAACATTTCTTCAACCTCCTTTCAATCCATTCAGGCATTTCAGCAACATATAGAACATACCACAGTTTAGAAACCATTAAAACATTTAATATTAAAACCTTCCCCTTCAAGTTTAAAGTCCTCAGTTTCCAAAAATGTAACCTCCTCTCTATCTCTGTTATCAGTTGCTCCCACATTTCATCTCTTGTTTTCTTTTCATTTTTCCCCATTAAAATTCCTAGAATTCTAATTTCTTCCACTTCTTTGAAATTAAAGCAATCCGTTAAAATCATAGCTTTACCGAATCTCATATACATCGTCTTGTCCTCATTTACCTCATTTACCAAACTGTTAGATCTGGGAATACCTCACACAGTCTGCCTGTGGATGAGGAACTTTCTGTCCGATCGCCCTCAGAGGGGGAAGGTAGGCCACTACTACTCCTCATACCTTAGCCTCAGCACCGGCTCTCCCCAGGGCTGTGTGTTGAGTCCACTCCTTTACACTCTCTATACCCATGACTGCACCCCCACTCACTCCAGCAACACCATCATCAAGTTTGCTGATGATACCACCATGGTGGGGCTCATCTCTGGGGGAGATGAGTCTGCATACCGGGAAGAGGTGAAGCAGTTCTCAGCGTGGTGTACAGATAACAACCTGGCTCTGAACATTACCAAGACCAAGGAACTGATTATTGACTACAGGAGGAGGAAAACTGATATTCTGCCACTGTTCATCAATGGGGATCGGGTGGAGAGGACTACTAACTTCCGATTCCTGGGCGTTCACCTTAATGATGACCTGACCTGGAGCACCAACACCACTGCCACCATCAAGAAGGCACACCAGAGACTGTACTTTTTGAGAATTCTGGGGAGAAATAATCTCTCACAGGAACTGTTGGTGTCCTTCTACCGTTGCTCCATAGAGAGCATCCTCACATATTGCATTTGTGTGTGGTTTTCCAGCTGCACAGTCGCGGGGAGGGGGGCCGGGGGGGGGCCGCCCCCCCCCCCAAGAAAACAGATGCCCCCCCCCCCCCCCCGCACGAGCGATAGAGCCCCCCCTCCCAAAAAAACAAAAAACAAAACAACACACCCCCCCCCCCCCCCCCCCCCCCCCACCTCCACCCCCCCCCCCCCCCCGGAAGATATAAAAAAATAACAACTGCCCAGAAGACAAAAAAAAAAAATTTCCACCCCACCCCCACAACCCCACACCACACAAAAAACACAAAAATATTTAATAAATATCCACAACACACTTATGGCGCAGAGAGAGGAAAATTTGGAAAAGGGGTTTTTAAATTTAGAAATATTTTTTTTTTTAAAAAAAAAAAATATTATTTTTATTATTTTTTTTTTTTGGGGGTTTGGTTTTTTTTCCAATTTTGTTTTGCTCGTACAATGACAATAAAGAAATTCATTCAAATTCATTCATACTTTGCTTCCAGACCCTCTACAGTATTCATTCACTACATTCATTACTTCTATAACACTTTCTTTTGTCTTTACAATTATTGTCGTGTCGTCCGCATATTGGAACACTTTTCCCTCTGCATAATTTTCCCCGATTTCTATCCCAGTTATTGTTTCTCTTTGTTTTATAAGTAGTCCTAGCGGTTCTGATATGAGCGAGTATAATAAAGCTGACAGTGGACACCCCTGTC
This sequence comes from Barbatula barbatula, assembly GCA_037178815.1. Lineage (NCBI taxonomy): Eukaryota > Metazoa > Chordata > Actinopteri > Cypriniformes > Nemacheilidae > Barbatula > Barbatula barbatula. Next base: position 10,815,028 of record CM074077.1, on the reverse strand, counting down.
TAATTGATCTTGTAACTTTAAAACAAACTGTTAAAAACCCATTACATTTGATCCTTGTTAATGCGCCTTTATATAAAATCTCAATCCATTTTGTAAAAACCTCCCCAAAACCAAAACTCCTTAAACCTCCATAAATACTTATGCTCGACCCTATCAAAAGCTTTTTCAAAATCCAAGCTGATTACATACCCTTCTTCTTTTTTTTCTTTCATGTACCATATTGTGTCTCTTATGCTCATTGTTATGTCCGCTATATCCCTTCCTTTTACTCCGTAAGCTTGGTTTGTTTTGATTATACTCGGTATTACTTCTTTTAACCTGTTTGCTAAAACCTTGGCTAAAATTTTCAGATCCGTATTCAACATTGTGATTGGCCTATAATTTTTTAAGTCTGCTTTTTCGCCTTTCCTCTTGTATATTAGCTTCATTAACCCTATCCTTGTTCTTTCATTAATCTCTCCTTTTTCAAAGATCTCTTTAAAAACTTCCTTTAAAATCTTGATTAAAACTCCTTTAAAACATACATAGAATTCCGTTCCCAAACCATCTATTCCAGGACTTTTCTTTTTTTCAGTTCTTCTATTGCTCTTTCAATCTCCTCTTCTCTGATTTCTTGATCGCACTCTTCTTTATCTTCCAGACTTACTTTTGTTTTTATTTGCTTCAACAGTTTCTGTTTTTCCTCCTCTTCTACCCCCCTTGCACTAAACAGGTCCCCGTAAAAATCCTTAATTTCCTCTAAAATGTTTTCATTCCCTTCTACACCTTCTCCATTTTTCCCTCTTATTTCTTTTATACTTTCAGCTTTCCCTCTCTTGTGTTCCAAATCAAAAAAAAAAATTTGTGCATTTTTCCCCCTCCACCACATATTTTGCTTTGCTTCTCAGCCTCGCCCCCTCATATTCTTTTTCTTCTATTTCTTTCAGTTTTCCCTCCATTTCCTTTATCCTTTCTATATCTTTGTTGTCTTTATTTAATTCCGTTTCCAACCTTTCTTTCACTTCTCTTTTTTTGTACTTTTTACCTTTCTGTATTAAGCTACAATTTTTTATAGAGCATTTTTTTATTAGAAATTTTATGTTCTCCCACCATATCCTTTTATCTTCTTCATACATTCCATTTTCTTTTTCGTTTTCGATGATTGCCTTTACCTCTGCAACATAACTTTCACTTTGTAATATCTGTGTATTTAAGATCCATACTCCAGGCCCTCTTTGCATTTTACTCCAATCTACTATAAAAGATAAGATCTTATGATCGCTAAAACTTATTTCTTCATACTTTATCTTCTCGATAAAATTCTCCACATTTCTACTACATAAAATAAAATCTATTCTGGTTTGGCATACAAAGTTTCCCACTACCTGTCTCCTTGAAAATTCTTTTTTCCTTTCATTTCTTTCTCTCCAAACATCTATTATATTATTTTCTTCCATTAAGGTCTTTAATTCTTTTCTCCCCGTATCGCTTTTAAAACCCATTCCTTCAGCCATATCTTGTTTACTAAAGACCGTGTTAAAATCCCCCATCATTATAATTTCTTTGTACTTTTTTAGAATATTCCTTAAAACAGTAAAAAAACTCTTTCTTTTCCTTTTCCTCCACCGGTGCATGTACATTAACTAAAATCAATTCCCTTCCTTCATATTTTGTGTCCACCACTAAACATTTCCCTATCTTGTCCTTGTAAATTATTTTGCTTGCTTTAAAAACCTCATCGTTCATTAAAAAAGCCACACCTCTCCCAAATCTTCCGTCTCCATTGTTATATAAGATTCCTCCATCCCATCTTTTTTTAACGTCCCACATCACATCTTCATTCCAGTTAGTTTCTTGTAGAGCAATAATGTCCTGTCTTTTGCATTTGTCCCTTACTTTGTTAAATTTACCCATGTCCATCAGTCCTCTTGCATTAAAAGTGACACAATTTAAGACCATTAAAAAAATAAAAAATAAAAATAAATATTTAAAATACATTATTCATCATTTTCTTCCTCCAGGCCCCTTAACACATCAAAATTATTACCTTTTGTCTTTTTCCTCCCACATTCCAGATTTGGCTTTAGCTTCACTGTTCTCCTTCTTATATGCCCCCTACCCCCTTTGTCTCTACTGTCCGTCTTTGTTTCTTCTTCACTATCTCCTTCTTTGTTTTGATCCATCTTTCTTTGTCCATCCTCCGCCGCATCCGATATCTCCACTTCCATTGTTTTATTTTCTTGTTCCATTGCTTCTTCATTCCTTTTACCCTTGTCCCCTTTTTCTTTGTTGCTAATCGTTTCTTCTGTGTCCAGTTGTTGCAGTCCTTGTTCCTCCGGTCCTCCATCTGTTTGTCCTTCCTCCTCATTGTTACCTTTATGCACCTGTCCGTCCACCTGTTCAACTCCACCTCCTTCCCCTTCATCCATCCAGCATTCACATCTATATAAATATTCTTGGCACTCCGGGCATCTGACACCATTACAGTCCTTTGCAAAGTGTCCCCTCTCCTTGCATTTAAAACACTTAAAGTTTGGGCAGTTTTTCAGCAGATGATCTGGGCTCATACACAGTCTACAGGTCTTCACCTGATGACTGTGGATCACCCGGAAGTGCTGTTGCCCCTCGACCGTCTCCAGCCTTGTGCTATACGGCAATGAGGCCACCTCTTTGGGGAGTCTTACTTTTAGGATGGGGTCCAAAGGAAAGCCAGAGCTCCGTGACAACCTTCAGCTCTGGTATTTCCCACCACAGCCAGCACTTGCCTATAATCAGGCTCCAGCTCCAGACAGGTTTTTTTCCCATGCTCTTTTGCTGTGGATGCCATATAAGCTGTGGAGGGTCAAGGTGCTCTGTCCCAATCCTGCCTGTGGACAGCATCAGCTTACAGGAGGCGGTCTGCACAAGAGGGCACGGCAGGTTCTGGACATCGATAGGATGTACAACATGGTCACAGAAACCCTCATCTGTACCAAGTGTAAGGCCTCGCATGTGTCCTGGAGTCAGACTGTCCTGCAACAGTTGGATCTGGGCCATCGCTCTGAGTTTCGGGTCATCCTCACGCAGAAGTGAGTTCACTTTTCTCACACTGTCAGTATTTGCAAATAAATACTTGACGTATTGAACATTAATGTATGTGTGTTTTTTTGCTTTTCCTTAGGTATGCCTGTGATCTGAGAGTCATTAGACTCTTGCGTGACCGTGGCCTTGGCAACAGTCCTACACGGCTCATCAATCAGCTGCGTGAGAACCACAGTGAGGAATGGCTCCAGCGTCTGGCCTGTTACACCACCCAATGTGTTGACTTCGTCAACCGCCCTGGAGTGTTGCCAATAAAATTTCAGGAGCCCCCAAAGCCTACAGTGGTGCCAAGCTGGAAGTGGCTCCTCACCGTTTACAGTCGAGACATCCTGACAAGGCTGGATGAAATCCATGCCAGGATAACATCCACTTACGGCACAGTTTTAAAGATGGATTCAACTAAAAAGGTCAGTGGTGGATTTTGATTTATGCAAGCTGTTTTATTTTCAGCATTCTACACTGTATGATGTTAACTACATTAGACATTTTCTCAATTATGTCTATTGCAGATCACCAAAAAGCTGGCAGGGACAGCCAGAGGAACGGGACTGTGGCTCACCTCTGTTGGCAACGAGTTTGGCCAGGTGCTCATCAGTGTGTTAACAGCCCAGGAAGGAGCAGGACTGGACAAGATGGTAGACGGTCTTGTGAAATGCTACCAGCAGGCTGATGTGGATGCACCTGCCGTGTTGTACGTAGACTGTGGGTGCTGCACTGAGGTGGGTGAGACCAAGATGAAAGCCAGGTTCGGTGGATGGCCGGATCTTCTGATAAGGCTGGACATCTGGCATTTTATGCGCAGGATCGCCTTGGGATGTACGACCGACGCCCATCAGCTTTACCCCATCTTCATGTCACGACTGTCAGCATGCATCTTTGAATGGGATACGGCTGATGTTTCTCTGCTCCGCAAAGCCAAGAGAGAGCTGCTGATGTCCCAGGGTTGGCCTGCGCTGACAGATGAAGATGTCGGCAAACACCTTAAGAGGAAAGAGTTGGCTCTCCATTGTCGGAGGAGGACCCGCGGAGAGGACACTACCATCTTTCTCCTCGAAAGGCTGCTCACAGAGCTCCTAAGCAGCAAGGGCAACGACTCCCTGGGTGTTCCTCTCCTGGACAGAGAAAGGATGGAGCACATCTGGAGTGTCCAGAAGAAGCATGTGAAATGCATCCAAGATCCCCCTGGTGTGGTGCTCTATACAGAAAAGGGGGCCTTAACCAAGGGAGGTGTGCTTCTGAGGACATACAGATGTGCCAGAGGCTCGACTTCTCTCGAGTCCTTTCATTTACATCTCAACCGTTTCATCCCAGGTCCGTATCTGCCACACATAGAATGCATATGTTGAAAATAGCATTAAGCGTGTTTATATAAGACTCCCTAAACACTGTTGTGTCTATTTACAGGGACCAGTGCCAACAGTCTGAACTTTCAGATTTATCTGCTGGAGGGGCTTAACAGGTGGAATCAGGACCGGAAGGATGCTTCCTTGTCATCTGAACCATCAGCTTTGCACAGCTACACAGGAGAACTCCTTCACTGTGCAAACTGCAATTTTGAAAAGCTGTTTGGCAGGAAAGTGGTCCCCGCATTTTGTCCCCCTGCACGTTACACTGGTAAGATAATTTGTTATTGGTGTAAACCTGCATTTATGTCAAATATCAGCCTTTATATATTATATTTAGTTCTCACTTGAATGTCATTCCTGTTTATTGATTGTTTTTATTCCAGGTGAGCTCATTGGAGTCCAGTATTTGTTCCGTCAGACTGGTCAGGCACTGCAGGAAATTAACCCAGACTCTGAGCAGACAGCAGAGCTCCTTGACGACCTCAATGTGGAAGAGCGGGAGGAAGATGAGGGCTTCTGTGACATCAACGAGGATCACACGATTAGAGATCTGGACGTTGTTCTGTCACCACTTTCCACACTGACACTGGGTTCTGCCACCTCTGTCCTGGGCTCCTCAATGCCTTCAATTGTCCTTGACACCAGTGTTCTGGCACATAGCCTCCCACAGTCTGCGTCCCCTGTACCTTCTGAGCCATCTGATTTACCTGTCCGCTTGGAGTTGGAAGAGACAGGGCGGGAAGGCGATCATGAGATGGTATGTTCACCCAGTTTATTAAACAAAAATGCTAATAAGAACGATTTATTAAAATACAATTAATTAATTGTCAACATCTGCTTCTGTGCTATGAACCCAGGTACCACTTATTTTATTTAAAAGTTACTCATTTGTAAAGTAATTTGTAAGCAAAATAGCAAAATGCATCAAACTTCTTATTTAATGTAACAATTATTGTTTGTGTTTTTCAATAGGCTGTTGACTACCAAAATGTGCCTGGTTTTCAACATGTGGACAGGCTGGCGGAATATCTGGTGGAGCTCCGGGGTCACACAGTTCTCAGCCTGACCAACCAGGAAGCCAACACCATCATTGGACTTTGGCAGAAGCTGGATGACCGAGACAAGCAGAGGGTGGTGTACGCAGCTCGGCACCAGGAGCGACTGCTGAGTGGGCGCTTCAGAACACCAAAGAGGCCGTCTCACACCCCTGGAGTAGAGAGCACAACCAGATGTGTGCTGGGTGCAGGTAGCGTACCCGCTCAGTGGCCTGACTGCTGCCGCCTGGTGGAGACCATCTTCATCAGGCTTTGCACAATTCACCCTAGCCCCAAGAAAAAAGGAAAGGGAAGCCTATCGAGATGGTCTCTGATCCTTCAAGAATATCGAAGGATAAGGCAGCTTGTGCTTGGAAACAGCATGGTCATGGAAGGAACATCCATGCAGCTGGTGGAGGTAAATCAAAATACCCTGATTCAGTGGCACAACAACAGACAGAAAAAGCAGGAACTGTCTGTGCTGCTTCAGGGCATTGAGTTGCCTCAGCCCCTTCCTGAAGCTCAGGAGCCTCTTCAGGATGCTAAACAGCTACAGACTGAGACACATCAGCCAGCGGAGCAGCACCAGTACAAGCTACCCGAGAGCACTGCAGGCCAGGCAAAGCAGAGGCAGACTTCTGCTGGGCGACCCCCTCTCAGACCCAAAGCACCAGTTCCAACCCAACCGTTGGTGACCAATGTACTTGTGCCAGGAGCAGCAGGTTTCCAGAGTCTGCCCAACTTCATATTCCAGTATGTGCCAATGGTCCAAGGCATGCCGATGGTGCAGGGTATGCCAGTGGTGCAGCCTACAGTTGTCCAGGTCACCGCCTCACAGCCTGCTGCACCTGCTGCCAATCCAGGTGCCATACCCAAGAGACCCTACAGAAGAACTGTGGAGGCCAACACATGCAAGAAGTGTGGCCAATTTAAAACAATTGCAACAGGTCATAGCCAGTATAGGGGCAGGGTGTACTGCCCACAGACTGAGACTGTTTCAAAAGAGGTATGGTTGGAGGAAATGAGAAGAACCACCTCCAAATAATGTGCAACTAAAATGTATATAGTTTTATGTATATAGTGTTGTTTGAACAAGTTGTTCATTGTTAATAGTAGTTTGTAGTTGTTTTGCTCTTATTTTTTTTAAAAGGTCTTATTGAAGGCTTTTTACACTTGCTGGTTTTTAAATATATTTGGTATAATTGCGTTTGTTTGTCTTTTATTTATTGTTTAATATTGTATTTACCTTTTTATATATAGTTTTTTTAAACGTGTTTTTTAACTTATTGAGCGTTTTAATTTAATATTTATTGTTGTGCTGTTCATGTTTGTGAAATAAAAAGAAACTGTCAAGACATGGTTTTCATTGACTTTCATTAATTTTATTAGTTTTAGTTAAACACAATTCTCGGTGCCTTGCAATAACATAAAAAATGAATATATAAGAAAGGACAGTTACTGTATTTTGTTGTTCTTGCATAATAGACATTTTTCAACATATTTACCGTGGCTTACATATTTGTTATTAATAATAATACCACAGAGCACAGATCTTTTTTTAAAACACAACCAACGAAGTACATATGTGTATTTTGAAAATAATCCATTCAAGAATTTGTTTGTTTAATAAGATTAAAAATTAAACAAAAAGTTGTCTTTGGCTGGATTCGAACCCGGGTCCTGGTGAATGCCTGCAATAGAAAACAATGTAACTTAAATGTGCGTTTTTTATCACTTCAAAAACTAGCAAATGCATCTATACTCGAATAATAGGTAAGAAATATCTCTTAACTTGATATTTTGCCCTTTCTCTCCCTCTTTTTTTCTTTCACTTCTTCCCTTTCTCTTTTTCCTTCTCCCCCTTTCTTCCCTTTCTTCCCCCTCCCCACCTTTAATGGCCGATTGTTCCCCAGCTTGATCGCAGCACCTTAGACCGCTCGGCCACGCTACCACAGAATTGATACCTCGGCCAGCCCTTTCTCGCCGCTGCCATCGCTCAGATGG
>CM074077.1:10795084-10800084 GCA_037178815.1 Barbatula barbatula | reverse complement strand
TGTGTCTGTTCAATGGCCTCTTTTAAAACTTGAGCCATTCATCTGTCAACACTTTCACGTCTTCTGCTTTATGTGCAAATTACTTGTGGTGTGAGGGGCAGCTTCAAATGGATCAGTTTAGCAGCTGCTCTTGGAAATTCTGTTTATAATCAGTGGTAGAATACTCGGTTCCCTGTTAAGAGGCAGGGGTCCAGCTCCCAGCCAATGCAGGTAGGGTGGTACTTTTGATCAGAAATGTGGCTGTTAAAGCTCTATGTGTCCCGTGTGGGAACCCCAGGTAAGATTTCTAGCCAATGCAAATGGGAGGGCCTTTTCCTGTTCAGTGGTCTTTCACTGCAGTCTCTCTAGAAACGTGAGCCTTAACGGTTTTCATCCAACTCGGCATTTCACACGTTAATGGATTCTGTTACTAGGGACAAAGCGGATGCCTCGGCAAAAAGGGATCGGTTCCTGGGCATCGTTTTGGTTTGTTTGCGCATCGGCCTCTAGGGGCAGTCGTCAAGGGCAGCATTGGTGGTTCAGTGGTAGAATTCTCGCCTGCCACGCGGGAGACCCGGGTCCGATTCCCGGCCAATGCAAGCAGTGTGGTGCTTTTCAACAGAGATGTTCCTTTTGCAGACCTCTGTGTTATCCTTAAGCAGTCTGGTCTGGCAGTTGGACGTCCTGGCCCAATTCCATGCAAATGCTACATGCACTGGCTGGTGCTTTTGCTCACTAATCAGTTGCTTTAATCAAAATCAAGATTTTACAAGTCCATTTACAAGTTCTACAAGTTCCCACACGGGACACATAGAGCTTTAACAGCCACATTTCTGATCAAAAGTACCACCCTACCTGCATTGGCTGGGAGCTGGACCCCTGCCTCTTAACAGGGAACCGAGTATTCTTAGCCAATGCAAATGGAAGGGCCTTTTCCTGTTCAGTGGTCTTTCACTGCAGTCTCTCTAGAAACGTGAGCCTTAACGGTTTTCATCCAACTCGGCATTTCACACGTTAATGGATTCTGTTACTAGGGACAAAGCGGATGCCTCGGCAAAAAGGCATCGGTTCCTGGGCATCGTTTTGGTTTGTTTGCGCATCGGCCTCTTGGGGCAGTCGTCAAGGGCAGCATTGGTGGTTCAGTGGTAGAATTCTCGCCTGCCACGCGGGAGACCCGGGTCCAATTCCCGGCCAATGCAAGCAGTGTGGTGCTTTTCAACAGAGATGTTCCTTTTGCAGACCTCTGTGTTATCCTTAAGCAGTCTGGTCTGGCAGTTGGACGTCCTGGCCCAATTCCATGCAAATGCTACATGCACTGGCTGGTGCTTTTGCTCACTAATCAGTTGCTTTAATCAAAATCAAGATTTTACAAGTCCATTTACAAGTTCTACAAGTTCCCACACGGGACACATAGAGCTTTAACAGCCACATTCTCTGATCAAAAGTACCACACTCACCTGCATTGGCTGGGAGCTGGACCCCTGCCTCTTAACAGGGAACCGCAGTATTCTAGCCAATGCAAATGGAAGGGCCTTTTCCTGTTCAGTGGTCTTTCACTGCAGTCTCTCTAGAAACGTGAGCCTTAACGGTTTTCATCCAACTCGGCATTTCACACGTTAATGGATTCTGTTACTAGGGACAAAGCGGATGCCTCGGCAAAAAGGCATCGGTTCCTGGGCATCGTTTTGGTTTGTTTGCGCATCAGCCTCTAGGGGCAGTCGTCAAGGGCAGCATTGGTGGTTCAGTGGTAGAATTCTCGCCTGCCACGCGGGAGACCCCGGTCCGATTCCCGGCCAATGCAAGCAGAGTAGTGCTTTTCAACAGAGATGTTCCTTTTGCAGACCTCTGTGTTATCCTTAAGCAGTCTGGTCTGGCAGTTGGACGTCCTGGCCCAATTCCATGCAAATGCTACATGCACTGGCTGGTGCTTTTGCTCACTAATCAGTTGCTTTCATCAAAATCAAGATTTTACAAGTCCATTTACAAGTTCACTGGGCACCGGACATGTGGGGTTAGGGGCAGACCCTGAAAGTGAAGGCAACAGACAGCATCGGTGGTTCAGTGGTAGAATTCTTGCTTCCCAAGTGGGAGACCCGGGTCTGATTCCCGGCCGTTGCAAGTGATAGTCTAGTGTTCGTGTCATATTTCGCGTGTCAAACCAGGCTGTTCACATCCTGTGGGCTCTTCTGTGTGTCTGTTCAATGGCCTCTTTTAAAACTTGAGCCATTCATCTGTCAACACTTTCACGTCTTCTGCTTTATGTGCAAATTACTTGTGGTGTGAGGGGCAGCTTCAAATGGATAAGTTTAGCAGCTGCTCTTGGAAATTCTGTTTATAATCAGTGGTAGAATACTCGGTTCCCTGTTAAGAGGCAGGGGTCCAGCTCCCAGGAAGTCTCTCAGTGGTAGAATTCTTGCTTCCCAAGTGGGAGACCCGGGTCTGATTCCCGGCCGTTGCAAGTGATAGTCTAATGTTCGTGTCATATTTCGCGTGTCAAACCAGGCTGTTCACATCCTGTGGGCTCTTCTGTGTGTCTGTTCAATGGCCTCTTTTAAAACTTGAGCCATTCATCTGTCAACACTTTCACGTCTTCTGCTTTATGTGCAAATTACTTGTGGTGTGAGGGGCAGCTTCAAATGGATAAGTTTAGCAGCTGCTCTTGGAAATTCTGTTTATAATCAGTGGTAGAATACTCGGTTCCCTGTTAAGAGGCAGGGGTCCAGCTCCCAGCCAATTTTTGATTTGATTTGATTCAATTTATTGTCATTACACACATACAAGTACAGTGCAACGAAATGTATTTTTAGAAGAAGATAAAGCATAACATGGGGAAGGTGGGGAGAAAAACATATACACAATACACCACTTGCAGGGATAGGTAATCCAGTTCCGACAAGCAGCATCTGATTCTGCTGCCGTGGTGGCGCCGCATGCAGACCCACTTGGGGAACATGGGGAAGGTGGGGAGAAAAACATATACACAATACACCAAAGACAAGACTTGCAACAGGGATAGGTAATCCAGTTCCGACAAGCAGCATCTGATTCTGCTGCCGTGGTGGCGCCGCATGCAGACCCACTTGTCAGGCTGGCGGGTCAAAGCGACGAAGGCATTGGATCTGGGTGTGGGTGACCGCCCTCGAGTGCGGCCTATGTTTGTGTCTGTGTGTAAAAGTCTGTGTGTGCGAAGAGTCTGTGTGATAGTCTATGCAGGTGTTTCAGTAGAATGGGGGAGGTACGCAAGAGCGTCTCTCCGCACTGCTCCACTCAGGGTTGAATTCTAGCAGCAGCCTTGGCCAAGGCTGATACGGGGGAGTCGAAAGAGATAAGATTGATTGTTTGGTCTTAGGGCGAGCAACCGCATCCCATTGCCACGGCTATTCTCTTTGTCCAGAATGGTCTCCAAGAATATCAATTTTTCTTTGCAAAGTCGTGAGCTTCTCCGTGATAGAATCCATATTGCGGTTAATAGTCTCATTTCCAGAGCCAATGCAGGTAGGGTGGTACTTTTGATCAGAAATGTGGCTGTTAAAGCTCTATGTGTCCCGTGTGGGAACCCCAGGTAAGATTTCTAGCCAATGCAAATGGGAGGGCCTTTTCCTGATCAGTGGTCTTTCACTGCAGTCTCTCTAGAAACGTGAGCCTTAACGGTTTTCATCCAACTCGGCATTTCACACGTTAATGGATTCTGTTACTAGGGTCAAAGCGGATGCCTCGGCAAAAAGGGATCGGTTCCTGGGCATCGTTTTGGTTTGTTTGCGCATCTGGCACTAGGGGCAGTCGTCAAGGGCAGCATTGGTGGTTCAGTGGTAGAATTCTCGCCTGCCACGCGGGAGACCCGGGTCCGATTCCCGGCCAATGCAAGCAGAGTAGTGCTTTTCAACAGAGATGTTCCTTTTGCAGACCTCTGTGTTATCCTTAAGCAGTCTGGTCTGGCAGTTGGACGTCCTGGCCCAATTCCATGCAAATGCTACATGCACTGGCTGGTGCTTTTGCTCACTAATCAGTTGCTTTCATCAAAATCAAGATTTTACAAGTCCATTTACAAGTTCTCTGGGCACCGGACGTGTGGGGTTAGCGGTAGACCCTGAAGGTGAAGGCAACAGACAGCATCGGTGGTTCAGTGGCAGAATTCTCGCTTCCCAAGTGGGAGACCCGGGTCAGATTCCTGTCCGTTGCAAGTGATAGTCTAGTGTGGTTGTCATAGTTTGCCGTGTCAAACCAGGCTGTTCACATCCTGTGGGCTCTTCTGTGTGTCTGTTCAATGGCCTCTTTTAAAACTTGAGCCATTCATCTGTCAACACTTTCACGTCTTCTGCTTTATGTGCAAATTACTTGTGGTGTGAGGGGCAGCTTCAAATGGATCAGTTTAGCAGCTGCTCTTGGAAATTCTGTTTATAATCAGTGGTAGAATACTCGGTTCCCTGTTAAGAGGCAGGGGTCCAGCTCCCAGCCAATGCAGGTAGGGTGGTACTTTTGATCAGAAATGTGGCTGTTAAAGCTCTATGTGTCCCGTGTGGGAACCCCAGGTAGGATTTCTAGCCAATGCAAATGGGAGGGCCTTTTCCTGTTCAGTGGTCTTTCACTGCAGTCTCTCTAGAAACGTGAGCCTTAACGGTTTTCATCCAACTCGGCATTTCACACGTTAATGGATTCTGTTACTAGGGACAAAGCGGATGCCTCGGCAAAAAGGGATCGGTTGCTGGGCATCGTTTTGGTTTGTTTGCGCATCGGCCTCTAGGGGCGCCTCACCCCTTTCCCTTCCCTTACACTTCCCTTTCACTTTACCTCCATCCCCCCCCGAACGCCCCGACCCCCCACCCACCCCAACCACCTGCCTCTCCCCCCCCTTTTCCCCCCCCCCCCCCCCCCCACGACGGCCGCTTCTACTGACCCCCCAATACCAGGTCTGTAAGCTTTAACCCAAAGTGGTCTTATGGCTGCTTTCTTTATGCGTCGAGCTTGGTAGCACATCTTTTGCTTACGGCCACACCACCCTGAGCATGCCCGCTCTCGTCTGA
>CM074077.1:10752584-10785084 GCA_037178815.1 Barbatula barbatula | reverse complement strand
ACAGAGAGTGCAGTATACGGATTAGGCACTGTTAACGATGGTGTAGCCACAACAGCATTAATTGCTCTCAAATCATGTACCAACCTGTACTTATTCGTGCCTGGTTTCGGCACCGGAAAAATAGGCGTGTTCCACCTAGATCTATATGGTGTAATAACACCCCTCTCTAGGAGACCTTTTACTGTTGCGGCCACACCCTCGTCCGCCTCAACCCTCATTCAATTCAATTCAATTCAATTTTATTTATATAGCGCCTTTCACAATTTGCATTGTTCCAAAGCAGCTTTACAAGGGAAAAACGAAAAACCCAAGAAAGGGTAAAACACACTACATGGTGTGTTATATAATAAATCCAATTATTCTAGTAAATAATATCTAATGTCAGCATCTCCTGGTGGTTTATTTAGCATATTTTCCATTAAGTGAATGCTTGGCTGAAAAGATGCGTCTTTAATCTAGATTTAAATTGGGCGAGTGTGTCTGATCCTCGAATAATATCAGGAAGGCTATTCCAGAGTTTAGGTGCTACGTATGAGAAAGCTCGACCCCCTCTGGTGGATTTAGATATTCTAGGTATTATCAAAAGTCGTGCGTTTTGAGATCTTCGAGAGCGTGATGGGTTGTAGTGTGATAGAAGCTCTGTTAGGTAGTTAGGGGCTAAACCCTTTAAGGCTTTATAAGTGATTAAAAGAACTTTAAAGTCAATACGATACTTAATGGGTAGCCAGTGAAGGGTTGATAAAATTGGGGTTATGTGATCGTATTTTCTGGACCTGGTTAGAACTCTGGCAGCTGCGTTCTGAACTAACTGTAGTTTGTTTATTGATGATGCAGGACAACCACTAAGTAGTGCATTACAGTAGTCAAGTCTTGAGGTCATAAATGCATGAATAAGCTTCTCCGCGTCAGCAACACACAGAATATTTCGTAACTTGGCAACATTTCTTAGGTGGAAAAAGGCTGTTTTTGTGACATTTGAGATGTGATTTCGAAATGACAGGTTGCTGTCTAATATAACGCCTAGATCTTTTACTGTATTTGTTGGAGTAACGGTACATCCTTCAACTAGCAGTTTATAATCAGAAATATTTGTTTTGCGTGTCTTTGGTCCGATAAGTAATATTTCTGTTTTATTAGAATTTAAAAGAACGAAATTACAGGTCATCCAATGTTGTATATCTTTAATGCACTCTGCCAATTTGGATAGCTGGGAGGAATCATCAGGTCTTGATGAGATATATAGCTGAGTATCATCTGCATAGCAATGGAAGCTAATTCCATGTTTTTTAATAATGTTTCCGAGGGGAAGCATGTATATCGAGAACAGCACTGGTCCCAGAACCGATCCCTGAGGTAATCCATAATTTACTTGCGTTAGATTGGATGATTCCCCATTTAAATGGACAAATTGATGTCTGTCTGACAAGTAAGATCTAAACCACTGTAGTGCCTGTCCCTCAATACCGGTATAATTGTGTAAGCGATCTAGAAGTATGTTATGGTCTACGGTATCGAACGCAGCACTAAGGTCAAGCAGGACCAGGAGTGAGATGTTACCTTTATCTGATGCTATAAGCAGGTCGTTTGTAATTTTAACGAGCGCAGTTTCAGTGCTATGATGCGATCTAAAGCCTGACTGAAATTTTTCATGCATGTTGTTATTTTGTAAGAAAGAGCACAACTGAGTGCACACTACTTTTTCTAGTATTTAAGACAGGTATGGGAGATTTGAAATCGGTCTATAGTTTCCAAGTTCATTTGGATCTAAGTTTGGTTTCTTGATTAGAGGCTTAATGACGGCCATTTTAAAGGGTCCTGGGACATGGCCTAGATTAATTGACGAGTTGATAATGTTATAAATGGGCTCAATTGCAACAGGTAGTAGCTCTTTTAATAATTTAGTTGGTATGGGGTCTAATAAGTAAGTTGTAGGTTTAGAAGTTGCGATAAGTTGAATTAAATCTTCCTGTTTTATAGGTGAAAAACGCTGGAGCCTTTGTTTTGGAGCGATGGTTGGTGCTAATTCATAGGACAGATTTGGAGGTTGAGTTTTTACAATTTTGTCACGAATGTTTTCGATTTTCTCTGTAAAAAATTTCATGAATTCATTGCTACAGAGGTGCGGCGGAATAGCCAGGTCAGGTGGTGTCTGTTTATTTGTTAATTTAGCAACTGTGCTAAATAGAAACCTTGGATTGTTTTTGTTGGGTTCTATGAGGTTACGAAGGTGCTCAGCCTTTGCTGCTTTTAGTGCCTTTTTATAACAATTTGCACTCTCTTTCCACGCCATTTTAAAGACTTCTAATTGAGATTTTATCCATTTGCACTCTAGTTTGCGAGTTTCTCTTTTAAGGGCGCGAGTTGTGCTATTGTACCATGGTGCAATATTTTTCTCATTAATCTTTTTTGACTTCGTAGGTGCAACAGCTTCTAATGTATTAGAGAAAATAGTACCCAATTTCCTGGTCATGACATCGAGCGATTCTTTACTTATTGGTATGGTTATTAAAGGAGTCAGATCTGGCAAGCTCTTTGCGAAGCTATCTTTAGTAGCGGAGGTGATTGTTCTACCCTGTCGATAACGAGTTAAAGGGCTGATTCCTGACGTGCGCAAAGTACCAGTTATAAGATAGTGACCGGTGACATCGTCGCTTTGAGGCATAATATCTATATTGGTTAGATCGGCTCCGTGAGATATAATCAGGTCTAGTGTATGATTAAATCAATGAGTCGGTCCTTTAATGTGTTGTATTACCCCAAAAGATTGTAGTAGTTCTGTAAACGCCAGTGCTAATGCATCGGTAGCGCTATCTACGTGGATATTAAAATCTCCGACAATTAGTATTTTATCAACGTTAACCAATAGGTCCGATAGGAAGTCCGCAAACTCTTTCAGAAAATCAGTATAGGGACCCGGGGGTCTATACACCGTAGCCAATATAAAAGAAAGCAGAGGTTTTTTACTTTTGTAAGGAATAATTATGTTCAACGCAAGCACTTCAAATGATTTAAATGTATGCTCAGTTCTCTGAGTTACAGTAAGAAAGTTTCAAAAAAATTGTAGCAACGCCGCCACCCTGACCAACCGGACGTGGCTCATTCATATAACAGTAACTTGGTTGGTACACTCATTTAGGCCGAAATATTCATTTGGTTTAAGCCAGGTCTCGGTAAGACAGAGTATATCAAAACTGTTGTCCGTGATCATTTCATTTACAATTACTGCCTTTGAATTTAGTGATCTAATATTAAGTAGGCCGAACTTTATAAATTGTTTTTGGTTGTTTATTACATTGTCTTCAGGTTTAATCACGATCAGATTTTTTCTCTGACTTTTGCCAAAATTTTTACTTTGTGGTAATATTCGGGGGACACATATAGTCTCTATATATTTGGAAGCAGTAACATTTATAGCAGTTGAGGCGCGCATACTACGATAAAAGTTTTGACTTACCTGAGGGAGACTTACCTGTGGGAGACATAGTCAACCGGTGCGTAGCGCCTTCGAGATGTTGTCGGACAGGAGAGCCGCTTCGATGCTGCTGGGGTGCAGGCCGTCGGGGCGGAGGAGCCTAGGTCGCTCCCAGAACAGATCAAAATTATTTACAAAGAGCAGCTTCTGTTCAATACACCATGACATCAACCATTGGTTAAGCGAAAAAAGTCTACTGAACTTATCATTCCCTCGTCGGTAGGTAGGCAGCGGTCCTGATACGATAATCCTCGCTGTGGGCGATGCGTTGCGTACCATCTCGATCAGACTCCTGAAGTCCCTCTTCAGGATCTCCGACTGCCGCATTCTGACGTCGTTCACTCCCGCGTGCAGCACGACAGCTTCGACGTTAGCGTTGTCCTTCAGAATTGCAGGTACCTGCGCAGACACATCAAGAACACGAGCGCCGGGAAAACAGTGAGTGCGCACCTTACCTTTAGTGGATGTAGCGCGTATGTTCCGGACGATCGAGTCTCCGATGATCACAGCGTTGCATTCGGTCTCGCAGAGGGCGGCAAAGCGGTTCCTGGTCTGGATCTCGAAGACCGGTGGCGGCAACTGAGTCATCTCAACGGTCCTGGCTAGCGCCTTTCGCCGTTGGTGTGCCGCTGCGGGGGTGAAGTTCATTTGGGCTGGTCGTGTTCTCGTAGCCTGGGCTCTGTGCAGAGAAACACGCGGAGTAGAAGTGGAAGAAGTATTATAATCACGATGAAAACTTACCGCGGATTTGCGAGCTTCAGCACAGGGTGTTTCCAGCGCCGTTATACGTTCTCGCAGCCGTGTTTGCTTCTCAAGTAAATCCTGGATCTGCTTCTCCACAGCCACCAATTCCGACTGAAGCGCAAGCGTTTCCTCATCTGCACTCAAAGGTACAAACACGTCTGAAACATTAGCATTCGCCATTAGTGATGTAATAATGAGAACAGCGAGTTAAGCAGTATGCAGGCTGGTAATGCTAATAGCCTAAGGGCTAACACAGAATGATCCGATACAAATAATTTATCAGTACGTTTAACAACGATATTTGTTTATGCTATACTTAAGGATAGGTTTCACTCTCGCTTAATAACAATTTAAGACACAATTCTTCAAGATGTAACAAGAATTATTAGATTTGAAGGAGCTCCCGCTCAAACCACGCGCTCTCAGTAAACTCTCCGCAAACTCCAACAAACCAACAACACGGACCCAAACTGGTTTGGTTGTTTGTTTTTTTTTTTTTTTCTCCCCCCCCCCCCTTTTTGTTTTGGTGTTAGCAACATAATTTGCGCTGTCTTTTTTCCCCCCCTTCCCCCCCCTCCACCTCTCCTCTTCTCCCCTCCCCTGAACCACCCCCCCCTCTTTACTCACAAAAATTCCGCCCCCCCCCAACACCCATCTGTCCCCCTCCACTTCCTGAAACATTTCTTCATAAATGGTTATGTCATTCCTGTCATAAAACAATGTACAATGCAATGGGTCTATTGGGGGTAAATAGATATCTAAATTTGAAATCCATGAACGGTATTTATTATACAGTTCCATTGCTGTGCCCCACTGTGTGTCATCATCTAATTTTACCCAGTAAAGATCAGCTGCCTCCTCCTCCCCACACGAGGTCAGCATCCACTGGCTGTCTGTCGTATTACCTGATAGGGAACAGTTAATGGTTGTACCATCTGGAAATGTAACTATAACCCCTTCTACTGAGCACAGAATGCTAGCCCCTAATTTTATTAATAAATCTCTACCCATAAGAGGAATGGGAGCATTGCTGGAGAAAAGGAACGAGTGTGATAAGCATTGATTTGCAACTTCTACTTTGAATGGTTTGGTCATTTGCCAGCTTTCACTTCCCCCAGAGAACCCGATGACCGTCACAGTTTTGTCACTCAGATCAGATTGTTTTATGCCGCCTGTGACAGTCGAATATGTGGCTCCGGTGTCCACCAGAGCTTTTAATGGTTTGTTGTTTACCATTAACGAAATGAGAGGTTCAGCCCCAGCCCTCATTTCAGCTCTCTGGGGGTCCCATCAACAATCCCTCGCGCCACCTTCCGGGCCCAATGATGGGAGCACCGGCGCCTGGAGGTTGGAGGGTGGTGGAGGGTGTTGCCCCGGGTTGTATGGGGTTTGTGGTTCCCTGCCGCAACCACCGGCACCACCTATTCGAGGACCCCATCCCTCCGCAGGTGGTCCGTTATACTGACCTGAAACCTGTGGACACTCTCTCATCCAGTGGCCTGCCTCACCACACACGTAACAATTTCCCCCGCCCTGCTGCCTCCCTCCATAAGACCCCCTCCGTCTATTACTACCCCTCCAATTGCTTCTTTGTCTATTTCCCCTCCCACCTGCTGCATGGGCTTCTGTATCATAGGGTGGGCCGTTATATTGGTAAGGGGGTGGCTGATAGGATTGTTGTGGCATCTGCTTACTCTTTTTTGTCCCTCCCTCATTCTTTGCTTGTTCTAACTGTACTTTTAGCAACTCTATTTTTATCTTTTCTAATTGTTCTTCCTCTTTTCCTGTTTTCTCAACAGACCTATCTGTGTGGTGGACTAAATGCCTTTCCCATATTTCGTTACTAGCAATTGGAATGTCAGGGTTATTTTCCATTATTTGTTTAACACCATTAGGGGCACCTGCCATGACTGCTGCTCTGAATATGTCTTGTGTAATTGGGTTGGTTAAACTATTTTCTTCCACCATCTGTTCCCACTCAGCCGCGCACCTGAAATAATATGCTGCACCTGTCTCACCTGGTTTTATGCGAAACTTTATGTTTTGGTATACGGTGGGTGGCAATGGGTACAATCGACCGAGTGCCCTGCCCACCATTGTGATTACCTTTGAAAAATCCAGATCATTTGGATATTGTAAAGTTTGGGCTTTGACTTCAAAACTCCCCATCTGAGAGGCTGTCAAAATCTGACCCAACAGACACCTTATGTCACCCAAAGCCAGAACGGTACCATGACTCAAGGCCGTTAATTTACTCAACCACTTAGAGCCCCCTGATGTAATTGGAGGAAGTTTACTGGAAATAGCGGTCATGTCACTGTGTGACCAGGGCTGGTACTGCACCCCAGTGCTCTTTACTAACAATGGGGCTTGTACGCCTGGATATAACTGATTAGTATGGTGACTCATTGCCTGCTCTCTCTGCTCTGGCTCGTTAGGGGGGCAATGATCAATTGAGAAATTAGACAACTGCTGCTCTCTTTCCCTTCCCCTAGTACGTTTTGCTATTGGCTCCTCCTCCATTACCATCGTTCCCGTAATACATACTGTGTGCATTGTGCCATGGGCCTGACCTGTTGTTCCTACAGGGCTAGATGCTCTAAAACTGCCCCCTTCCTCTTCGCTTCCTGCTCCGTTTTCATTACCACCACTTCCCTCTGGAAGCTGCATATTTTCTGCCACGTGGCGCATTGTCTCATTCACCTGAGCTTGTGCCGCATGTACCTGTTCTGTTACTACCTTGCCCAGGTGTTGTACCTCTTGTCGAAGCTCTCCTAATTCTTTCAAATGACAGTCTAGGACTCCTTCTTTCACTTCCACCATGATCTGTTGTTTGCTGAGAGTCGATTTTGGTAAAATGTATGGTGGGGGCTGAGCGAGGGCCGGATACAAGGGGCGGTACTGTTCAGGGGGCGGTGCTAGTGACTCAGTCTCACTGTTTCCGTCCTTCGCTTCCTGTCTAACCTCAGCCTCTGTCGCCTTCACTTCCTTTCTACCCTCAGCCTCTGTCGCCTTCACTTCCTTTCTATCATGTCTAATGGGTGATAAAGCTGTTGCCACGAGGCCAATGCGAGTCCATTTTCTTAACTGTTTTTCTAAGTCACACCCTTTACTCTTATGTCTACTTGTATTATACCATTTAATTGTTTTTTCATCACTTTTATGTCTGACTAACCTGCAATGAGCCTTTTTCTCCATATTCCTTACTTTCGGGGCCAGGGGCACTTTAAGTTTTTCGGCCTGCTTACTTGCCCATGCGAAATCATCACACAACGCTACCCAACATTCTTCAAATTCTTTCTGCCTTGGTTTCCGCTCTTTTGGTTCAGCCTGAGTTATCATCATCTCAGTGATATTCTGCCATTGCGCTAATACGGTTGGACACTCGTATTCATCACACTCCTTTTGAAACTCTGCCATTCTATTATATTTATTTACTTATATATATATATATATATATATATATATAACATAATTTCCCTACTAGTTTCCTTACGATTGTCTCCCCACCCCAACTTAAATTATACACATACACACAGCCTATTCAATTAAATTGCATCACATTCACACCAAAATAACGAATTTATGGTTTTTCTCTTAAACCACGGGACTTTAACCCGACATTTAATTGTTTTAAATTTATGGCTTCCTTTGCCAAGGGACTCTAACCCGTAAAACAGGGACTCTAACCCGTTTTAAAACAAGACTCTAACTTGTTTTAAAAGAATCTTTTAAATCTGATTTTCCTTATTTCACTATTTCAATTTTTACTCTTTTATTCATCGAGATGTTCATCAAATTCAACACAGAAATTTAGTATATCCAATAGCAGAATTCGGATTAACAGGTTTCTGCTTACCTCTCTTATTTAGCCGGCTTTTTGTGTTAAATCTGAATCCGTCTCAAGATCTTTTCCCTCCCCCGCAGGGTCCGCCGGAATGTGGCGCGAAAACTTCTCTTTGTCTTCAAATCACGTAGACGGTCACCATTTGACAGACTTTTTCGCTTCAGTCCTGCATGTTCAAAAATTTGAAGAAAAGTCAAAGAGACAGTTTTTCCCAATAAGTTTAAGTAAAATTTGTTATCAGATGTATAAGCTTCTTTCCAGCTTTTACTAGTTCTGATTGCCTCTCAACATATATATGAGCGAACAACTGAAAAACACACTTCCGGGTTACAGATATTTATAATATATGTGACGTCGATTCTCTCTTCAGGCTCCTCCCCTTCCTTGGGCGGGCGTTCAATCCTCTGGAACCAATCACCTCGGGACATGTTAATCTGACTCCATTCTCCCCTTCCTGTAACACATTTTGAAAATAGCCGGTCCTGCCGAAAAATGCGATTTACGCACACACACACACTCGTTATTTGAAACTTAGCTTCTGCATTCCTCAAAGCTCTTGTTTCACACTCCTGCCAACTAGTTTTCAAGATTAGAAAACCCAGCACAGCATAAACATACTCATATTAATATATTTTACAGTAAAACAACAGTAAATATAAACTTATAATGCATAGAACATCGTAACCCCAAGGGGGGGGGCCCCCCCCCCGGGGGTTAAGGGTGTTTTTAAAAGCCATTCCTAAAGCATCTGTGTCATTTTCTACATGAATGTTAAAGTCACCAACAACAAGGACTCTGTCTGCAGCCAGTACTAGTTCTGATAAGAACCCACCAAATTCTTTAATAAAATCTGTGTGGTGCCCTGGAGGCCTATATACAATAGACAGAATAAATTTTAAAGATGTTTTGTCCTTAGTATTAGGTATTGATGCATCAAGTACCATGACTTCAAAAGAATTGTATTTAGGATTAGACTTCTGAGAAATGCTAAAAGAGTTACGGTAAAGTGGAGCAACACCTCCCCCTCTGCCTTTTAGGCGAGGCTCGTGTTTATAATAATAATCTTGGGGGACAGACTCATTTAAAGCAATATAATCATCTGGCTTTAGCCATGTTTCTGTTAGACAGAGCATGTCTATTTTATGATCTGTTATCATATCGTTAATAAAAAGTGCTTTATTAGAGAGAGATTCAGAGTCCAATTGCTATAAAAGGATTAAAAATGCTACTTTATCTCTCGCCTGCGAGTGTTTATGGATAGAGTACGCGAAAAAATTCAGCAGAATTTCACTTGTGCGCCAACATGCTAGTAGAAAGGCTCAAACCGTTGGGCAGAAGCAATTCCAGACATGGGCCCCATAAAAGAGAATGCTGTGCTGAGAGGTCCCACCGAGACTTGAATTTGGATAGATGGATTCAGAGTCCAATTGCTATAAAAGGATTAAAAATGCTACTTTATCTCTCGCCTGCGAGTGTTTGTGGATAGAGTCGTCTAGTATGCGAAAAAATGCAGCAGAATTTCACTCGTGCGCCAACATGCTAGTAGAAAGGCTCAAACCGTTGGGCAGAAGCAATTCCAGACATGGGCCCAGTTAAAGTGAATGCTGCGCTGAGAGGTCCCACCGAGATTTGAACTGGGATCGCTGGATTCAGAGTCCAGAGTGCTAAACATTACACCATGGAACACTGTGTCGAGTGGTTGACTGCCCGCTAGGCGCACGAGAAAAGCTCCCCGGATCGGGGTGCACAAATTAGCTCTGCGGTAAAGTAATGCACAGACGAAGCCTTGCCGAAACCCGGGATCGAACCAGGGAACTTTAGATCTTCAGTCTAACGCTCTCCCAACTCAGCTATCTCAGCCACATCATCTGTCTTGTGCAAGCCTTTCGGCGAACGACCCCAGCATCATTTTACCAATGAGAGATGGACGGGATGCCAGGGAAAGGCCAGTACAGGGATCGAACCCGCGACCTTGGCGTTATTAGCACCGTCAGCACACGATCCGTTCCACCTGCACGATCCGTTCGCGCATGCGCACCACGACGTTGTAGAAACCGCTCATGCGCAAATGACGATTTAGTTGTGCGATGATTTACGACACTGCACGGTCTGTTCCACGCTTGCGCAGCTTTGTTTTACTTTGTTTATATTTTACTGTTAAATTAAATACAATACTCAATTTACTTCGCTGCTGTCCACCTCGTATCATTTCACTATACGTTCTGTCAAGTCAGTTTGAAATACTGTAATGTTTCCCCTGACTTTGTAGTTCTTTCTTCATGTAAATGATAGTCTAGTTAGACATATGTGTTATGTTCCTTATTGGCTTCTGTAAACGCCATTGAAGGGATTATTTTACTAATTTAGATTAAATAGATAGATATATTAGCCTATACAGACCCATACTAATAAATTACTACATTTAAAGTTAACTAGTATTATCAGAATTTAATAAAAACGACAAAACCCGTCTTTGACAATACTACTGACCTCAGATCGAAACACTGTAAGGTAAATAGACATGCCATACAGCAATGAATCGCAAAATGGAGTTTGGAGGAAACTTTTTTGCAGATTTGCAGTCGATAAAAATACTTTATTCCACATGTAACCAAAATCATCCATGTTCATATAACAACTCTATTATTTTGGATTGACAACCACATAAACACATCGTAATCATGGTAACGTAAGCAACATTTAAAAACATAAAAACAGACTCGCCGTGAACGGTTAAACTATGTAATGTTAGCCTACAAAACAAAAAATATGCCGTCAGTTGTGCCACCTGCCGTCAAATGTTTCTTCGCCTGCGTCACGGTACCAATAGTGTAGGAAAACCATGACGTTTTCTAATACGTAATTAAATCGCTGATTTTACTCCTTTGAGTGTCGTACTGTTAAGTGGCAACAGTTCCGGTTAGTTCGTTCAAATGGAACAGCGCTCGTTTTGCATGCGAGAGGTATTTAGATCTTCTAAAGGTCTAAATACGAGAGGTATTTGGACCTTTAGATCTTCAGTCTATGTTTTTTTTGTGTTTGTGTGTGTGGGCGCGGCGTTTGTTGGGAATGAGGGGGGGCGGCGGGGGGGGGGGAGGGGGGGGGGGGGGGGGGCCCGCGCCGTGGTGGTGGTTGTTCGATCTGCCCAAATACCGCCTGGGGGCTGGCGGGGCCCGTTCCGTGGCGGGGGTTGGTCTTCTGTGGGGGGCGTGGCGTGGGGGGGGGGTGTCAGTGTTGTTGGTGGTGGGGGAGAGGCTCAACTGTTGGGTGGGCGCAAGTCCCGACAGATTGGTTGCCCAGTTAGAGATAATGCTGCGCGGGGGGTCCCCCGAGATTTGTTCTGGGATCGCTGGATTCAGAGTCCAGAGTGCTAAACATTACACCATGGAACACTGTGTCGAGTAGGGATGGGACGATACACTTAAACTCACGATACGATGCACCTCGATATGTCAGAGTCACGATACGATACGTCACGATACGATATCAAAAAAGAAAAAAATATTACTGTATAATAACAACTTGTTTATTTTTGTTTCAGTTGCACACAGGGAAACACAAGGCCTAACAGGCCAAATACAAACAAGAACACTCCCTTAGTGCTGCTCTAACCCTAGGTTAACCCTTATCTCAGGACTGGTTCTTCTTCAAAAAAACTAACATATCAACATGTTCTGGTGTAATCAGTGATCTTTGAGCAGACACAATGTCTCCTGCCGTGGAAAAGACACGCTCGCTGGGCACTGAAGTAGCAGGAATGTAAAGGTAGGCTTTGGCAAGGGGGGCAAGTATGGGGTAAGCATATGCATTAACTTTCCACCACTCAAGTGGACTACTGTTGAGTGGGATAGGAATCCCACTTCTGTAGGAGAGTATCTCCATTCCAATCCCTCTACTGGACTGCACTCTCTCAACAGTGTTGTAGGAGCTCCCAAGGAGATCTTCTAACGCGGTCTTCTTTGGTGGGGGAGGCTGTGTCACGTCCTGCATCTGCCTTTCTCCTTCTACTGGCTCTTCCTGGCTCTGCTCTGCTCCCTGTGTTGCCTCAACCATGACCCTGGCCTGCTCTGCTGCTGCCCCTGATGTTGAAGCACTGGCCCTGATGGTTCTTTCATCAGTGGAACTGGTCTGAAGAAAATAAATATATAGAAAAACTAGCTCAAATATTTCTGTCTTTCAATCCTTCACTCCCTCTCTCTCACACAGACAAACGCACACAGAGACAGACTCACTCCCTCTCTCTCTCTCTCTCCCTCTCTCTCTCTCTCACAGTCACAGACACATGCACACAGAGACATTCTCTCTCGGATCGACTAATAAACAAACAAACAAAAAAATCATGAGAAATAAGTTTTCAGGCTCTGGCCTACACAAACATAGTTAAACACGCGCAGGACACCTCAATTTTTGAGGTGCTGTTCATGAAGTGCTGAAGCTTTTTCACGTATTCGGGCATAAATGGACTCGCGTTGTTCATCATTCAGATGGGACAGGCTTCGGAATCGTGGGTCAAGCGCTGTGCACTCCTGCAGCATGTCATTACAGTCCCCGGAGTACCGGTCCGAGATGTCGAGTAGGATAGCGCTTTTCATGTTGGCGATGGTCTGTGTGTCATTTTCGTCTGGTGACATGCTTTGCTCGATCATGAATTTCAGTGGCATTATCAGTGAAACAGTGGGCTCTTTTTCATCACAGACAACTGTTGTGGCTGTCTTCAGTGGCTTAAGCAGTTTCACTAGGTCTTCTACATCTGATATATCCGTGTTATCCAGAGTGTCGATTTCTCTCGCATTCCTTCGGATTTCTGGGCTGCTCAGCGCTGCTGAGACAGCTGCTTGTTGCTCCAGGTATCGCGCCAGCATGTCGTACGTGCTATTCCACCTGGTCTGGACATCGGTGATGAGTTTATGCCGAAGCAGCTCCAACTGAGTTTGCTTGTTGGTCAGGACGGCGGCGGCCGTGGTGCTCTTGTGAAAGAATGCAGTTATTCTTCGCACACGACCAAGAAGGCGCGCGACGCGGGACACAGCCAAGCCTCGCTTACTGGCCAGATTCACAACATGCGCCAAGCACTTGATGTGAGGGTGGAGGCCGCTCTCTCTCACAGCAATGTCCATGTTGCTCGCGTTGTCTGTGACACAAGCAATGGTTGTGTGTGGCCTCGTTAGCTCCCACTCACTCAGTGCATTTCTCAACACGAGAGCTATGTTAACACCAGTATGACTTTCACTTAGCTCACGAGTTTGCAACACAAAGCTTTTACTCTCCCATTTCTCGTTTATGACTTGTGCCGTGATCGTGATATAACTCTGTGTTGCACGCGAGGTCCAGCCGTCGGTGGTCAGGGCGACGCAGTCGGCATTTTTTAGACACTCTTTCACGCTTTGTTTGGTTTCATTGTAAATTTCCGGGATTACCTTCTCTGAAAAATGCCCTCGGCATGGCATCTTAAACTTGGGCTCCAGCACCTTGAACATTTGGATGAATTTTCTGTTCTCTACAATGTTAAATGGAGCCATATAGTCCGCTATGAACTCGCCAATGAGCCTGGTTATCTGTTTTGCACGCGGACTTGACGGGGGTTAAGTTGGTGTCAGTGCTTGTTTCATGCTCAGCTGTCCCTTTGGTAGGCTTTTCTCCGGGGCCGTCTTCACATTTTTATGGTGACGTTGAAGGTGGTGGTTCATGTTTGTCGTGCTGGAGGTGGTGTACGGAAGGACAGCATAGCATAGCTTACACACAGTCTTAGTCTTGTCAGTTACTCTATTGCCGTCTTTGTCTTTTTTAATGAGAAAGCCAAAATACTGCCAGACAGATGACTTGTATCCAGGCGGAGCGTCCTCAATTTCGACCTCATTGAACTCCATTGTTCGGCCTTTTGGGGGCAACTAAGGCAGTTGGTGCTAATGCTAATTTGTTCGCTCGCTGTAGTCTGCAGTGTTTTGCAAAACCCCCGCCGTGACCCTTGACTTTACGTGACGACCCCCCCCCCCCTTCCCCGGGATAAATTTTTTCCCCATAGACTATGCCTGCCCCACATACATACACACACACACACACACACATATAAATACACTAAATTATTTATATACTACACAGATCATGCAGCAGTGCCATCTAGTCTTTATTTCGCGATCCATTTTTTTCGAACTCGATGCGTTTCGTCACGTTTTGTATCGCGAAATTTCGCCAAACGATATTTCGTCCCATCCCTAGTGTCGAGTGGTTGTCGGCCAGCTAGGCGCACGAGAAAAGCTGCCCGGATCGGGGTGCACAAATTAGCTCTGCGGTAAAGTAATGCACAGACGAAGCCTTGCCAAAACTCGGGATCGAACCAGGGACCTTTAGATCTTCAGTCTAACGCTCTCCCAACTGAGCTATTTCGGCCACATCATCTGTCTTGTGCAAGCCTTTCGGCGAACGACCCCAGCATCATTTTACCAATGAGAGATGGACGGGATGCCAGGGAAAAGTCAGTGGCCAGTACGGGGATCGAACCCGCGACCTTGGCGTTATTAGCACCACGCTCTAACCAACTGAGCTAACCGGCCTATGAGCTCCTGCAATCACATTCCGCGTCGCTCATTTTACTCCTTTGAGTGTCGTACTGTTAAGTGGCAACAGTTCCGGTTAGTTCGTTCAAATGGAAGAGCGCTCGTTTTGCATGCGAGAGGTAGCGCCATCGACGTCCGCATTATTCGAGGCTTTATTCGCTCACCGCTTTATATGGGCTCACCGCTTAGTAAAAATGTCCTCCCACAAACTTTCTTGCAGTGTTATTTGCATTTTCATTTAGACAGTGTGAACGTGTACTGTGGTGCGTTTCCTTGCGCTTTCACCGTAGTTTCATGAATAGCGTTATCCCCTTATTGTTGGGCGATTGTCAAAATAAGTCCTTTGCCCTGGGCATGAAAAATCTCGAAAAATCGTACCGTTAAGTGGCAACAGTTCCAGTTAGTTCGTGCTAGTTGAAAGGCTCAAACCGTTGGGCAGAAGCAATTCCAGACATGGGCCCCTCGGAAGGGGTTCTGATTGGACGCCCTGTAAAAGAGAATGCTCCGCTGAGAGGTCCCACAGAGACTTGAATTCGGATCGCTGGATTCAGAGTCCAATTGCTATAAAAGGATTAAAAATGCTACTTTATCTCTCGCCTGCGAGTGTTTATGGATAGAGGCGTCTAGTACGCGAAAAAATGCAGCAGAATTTCACTCGTGCGCCAACATGCTAGTAGAAAGGCTCAAACCGTTGGGCAGAAGCAATTCCAGACATGGGCCCCATAGAAGAGAATGCTGTGCTGAGAGGTCCCAACGAGACTTGAATTCTGATCGTTGGATTCAGAGTCCAATTGCTATAAAAGGATTAAAAATGCTACTTTATCTCTCGCCTGCGAGTGTTTGTGGATAGAGGCGTCTAGTAAGCGAAAAAATGCAGAAGAATTTCAATCGTGCGCCAACATTGAAACATTGGATGAACAAGGAAGTGCGCCTCCTGTTGAAAGCACGTAACATTGCTTTCCGATCGGATGATGCACAGGCCTATAGTACTTCTAGGGCAAATCTGAAGAGGGGCATCAAAAAGGCCAAGCACTGCTATAAACTGAAGCTAGAGGAGCATTTTTCTAATTCTGACCCTCGACGCATGTGGCAGGGCATCCAGGCCATCAGTGACTACAAACCCAAACACTCCACCCCCATAGCCACAGATGCCGTCTTCCTGAACGAGCTTAATGACTTTTATGCTCGCTTTGAGAGAGACAATAAGGAAACCGCTACCAAGCTCACACCCTCTGCTGACCACCCAAACATCACACTTAACTCCACTGATGTTCACACTGCACTAAGCCGGATCAACGCGCGCAAGGCTGCTGGCCCAGACGGCATCCCTGGTCGTGTACTCAAGGCATGTGCGGAGCAGCTCGCTGGGGTCTTCACGGACATCTTCAACCTGTCCCTCGCCCAAGCAGTGGTTCCAGCGTGTCTTAAATCCACCTCCATTGTGCCCATTCCAAAACATTCGAACCCGACATGCCTTAACGACTACCGCCCTGTAGCACTCACACCCATTGTTATGAAGTGCTTTGAGCGGCTGGTCCTGGAACACCTAAAGGTCTCTCTACCACCCACACTGGACCCATACCAATTTGCCTATCGCAACAATAGGAGCACGGATGATGCAGTGTCCATGGCGCTGCACTCTGTGCTCACACATCTGGACAATAAGGACACTTACGCACGCATGTTGTTTGTAGACTTCAGCTCTGCTTTCAATACCATCATCCCTTCCAACCTAAAAATTAAAAAACAAACCAAAACAAAAACCACCCCCCCTACAATTTGATTTTTCCCCCCCCCCACGCCCCCCCCTCTTTTGTTTTACCCCCCCCCCCCCCCCCCCCCCCCCCCCCCCCCCCCCACACCCCCCCCCCCCGCGCCTAGGCCCCCCCCCCCCCCCCCCTTCCCCCCCCCCCCCCCGCCCCTGAAACGGACCTAACCCCCCCCCCAAGTTTGCAGACGATACAACGGTGATTGGTCTCACCAGCAACAACGATGAGACTGCATACAGGGAGGAGGTCTATGGGGTCAGATTTGTTTCATTATTCTGAATAAATAAACTACGATTCGCAAATAAATATAGAGAGTTTCACAAATTTTTTTAAATCCACATATGCACAAAAAGCGAACCATAAATATATGTTAGACGTTCCACAAAAATAAATGCAATTCACAAATAAATACAATGAGATTTGCAAATAAAAATTATTAACAAATGTATTTTAATGATATTTATTTGTAGATCGCTTTCTTCACATTTGTGGATCGCTTTCTGCACATTTGTGGATTGCTTTCTGCGCATTTGTGGATCAGTGCACGCATTTGTGGATCAGTGCACGCATTTGTGGATCAGTGCACGCATTTGTGGATGGCTCTCTGTGCATTTGTGGATTTTGAAACATTCCTAACGTCAAGACGTGCGCACAATCCACAAATAGGTGGACTCCGCCCACTATCTACTCGAGGCAATCGGACAGCGGTCTCACGGTGCTGACCAATCGCGGCACGTTTCCCCTACGACCAATCACGTTTTGATTTACAATGCAGGGCGGGAACTCAAGCTGAAGCCGTCTCGCACTCACATAGATGCTCAAAATGGCGGAGCGGGAAGAATCACGACAGGTGAGTCTTGTTAGTCATTCAACACAAATCACTGGCTACAATTATGCTGCCTTCACACGTGCTCTCGGAAATTCGATTATACCTACTTCAACCCGGATTGCAACTAAATCCGTGAGAACGTGAAGGCGGCATTAAGTAGTGTTCTTGCCATGTTCGTATTTGTTACGTATAGCTAGCTAGGTAGGTAGAAATTATTTACCATGTTTCCAATAGGTTTTTTCGAAGGCCTGAGAACTAGTAGCCTACTAACTAATTGTTTCATCATTACATGTTAATGTAATGGCGACTCCGTATGATCCTATTAAGATTTTGTGACTGTTTGTGCAGGAACTTACTGCACAAGTGGAAAGCGCAGCTCGGGCTTTAGTGCAGATAATTGCAAAGGATCTAACTCCGGGCCGCCCCACATCCAATCCCCCACAGGCACATATCCCCTCTCCCTCTGTTTCTTTTCCCTCATCCAACCTCTCCTCAGACGCTAGGGTGAATCATGCTCTGAAAAGGTTTGGCCCATAGAGGGAGAATATTCTTGTTTTTTGTTGTGCAGTCTCCCACCTAAACCGCTTTCATTAGCTTTTACTGTTTGACAGAAGCCACTAGTAATTGTTGTTTTGCATTTTTAGGCAATTTCCTGCCTTTTTCAATTCTAGTGGTGACCATTCAAGAGGCAAAGGCAAAAGACGGTTTGTTTCACAGCCAACACACATGGTTCCACGGATCAAAACAACCGAACTACAGATTTATGTCTTATCTGAACCCGCTGCTTCAAACACGCCCAAATTAACACCAACTAGTTCAGAGGAGCTTGTGCTCGCACATGCTGGACTTGGCAAGAGGCTTGTCACTTTTACAGAATCTGCTAAACATGATGAGGTAAGATGATTAAACAAACGTGCTGCACATGATCAATTAATAAAAAAACCTGAAGATTGTCCCCACAGATAATAAAGCATCACATAAAGTATCAGATGGTCCAATTATATACTTTGGCTTTTTGACATGAACACTTCAAGCAATAGTAATGTTTTTTTAGTAATGAAATGTTTTCTTGCTGAATTATTCAGTGTATTAAAAACATTGTTTGAGTAAATTATCATTTATTAAGAAAAATGACAATAGTCATTTATTATATGTTCATTAGATTTTTGATCAGTTGGAGGAAGAGTTTCCAAAGTTAAAATGTCTGAAGAGAAGCTGGATGTTTTACAAAGCCACAGGTACACATTTGAGAATTAGATGTGAACATATTACAATGTGATAAAATTATCTAAATAATAAAAACACGCCCCCCAAAAAAGTGATACTGATATTACTGTATTTACATTCTGTTCAAAAAGGTGGAAGTGGGCGCCGAAAACTGTCAATGATTCTAACTGATGCAGAGGGCTACACTTTGCGGGCACTAAAATCTGCCTCCAACAATGGGAAAAATGTGCTTTACTTGGTTCCAATCCAGGAAGCACTTTCCACAGATCCTCTACCCTATGATGCTCCTGAATTCTCTAAAATGCCCCAAGCCGACTGTGTCTCTTGTGGCCAGAAAATGCCTCTTCAGATGTTGGCTTTACACGTACAGGAATGTTCAGTAAGTAATTTCATTCTTCATTTGACTGTTTTCATTAAATTATATGAATTTTTTTAATGAAAATTAGAGCATTAAACAATTAATTCATGCAACCTGTGAAATAGAAAGCAGACTCTGAGATTATAGAAGAGGATACTCCTCCTGATGATGTTCAGGTCACAGATGCTGAAGAGACATTTGGGGTAGTTATTATTTCAGATATTCCTAAAGAAAAAAACGTTACATCAGTGTTTTCATATTGAGTGCAATAACCTTTCCTAAATGTGTGTTTTTACAGACTTGCCCCATTTGCCAGACAACTATACTGACTGATTTTCTCCAGACCCATGTTAATTTATGCATTGACAGGTAGTAATACTTAAGATAGTTTTCAAAATTAATAAACTTGAAAAATGAACATCTGAGATTTACTTTTGTTTTTTAAATAAGAAATAGTCCAAGGGATGACACAAATGGCAGTCCCTATCAGACTGAAGATCTTCCTGGACCATCATCATCATCAGGAGTGGAATCATCTGGATCATTGGAGAGGTCCTTCATCTTTGAACAGGCAAAGAAAGGTACATTTGAAGGGTAACATTTATTGTACTATTCTTATCAATAAAAACAAAATAACCTAAGGGGTTATTTTATTATTGTTCATGCAAGAATGGCTGATCTGATTATTTTATTGATTATTTCACTTCCTGATAGAATGGATGAGGATTGTAGATCCACGCAAAGCATCTCTGCTGTTCTGCAGGACTGTGCTGAGAGAACAGAGCAAGGAAAAGCCACTGCGTTTTTATCTAGATTTGAAAGATAGCCCTGAAGACCAAGACAGAGCCATATTATCTTTCTATAAGGCAAAGGGAATCAACTGGGCTGCTCCACTAAAATGCATATTACAAGGTATATTGTAATATGTACTTTTTTTAATATGGTAATTAGCAGATTTATAGATTTTGTAATCCAAACATTTCTCTGTTGTTTTACATTTGTTGCTATGTTCTTTCATGCCATCTTTAATAATGTATCCTCATTGAAATTAATTTAAAACATTTTACAGGAGATGCAGCCATTGGTGATGGGGTCAATAGACATCTCCTGAGTATGGCTGTTGAAAAGCTGAGGACTGGCTTTTCACTGAATTTTGGTATTCATGGTGTTATTGGAAATGTTTTAAACTTTACTGTCTTAATTTATGGAAAAAAGATAAAGAATTTATCTTTAACACATTTGAATTCCTTTTCAGGCATAGCAGATGTAACACTCCTGTTTGAGGGTGAACAGGATCACCTTGTTCCATGTTGCAGTCAAACTCTGATTGATAGTGACTTATTTGTGGTTGCTGGGCGCATGATAGGCCACTCCTTTCTTCATGGTGGGCCTTTGGTTCCTGGAATTAGTCCAGCCATAGTTCACGTGTTGATTGGTGGTCCCATCGAGACTGCAGAGATTAAACTAGAAGATTGTCCAGATTTGGAACAGAGGCATACCATCCAACTGGTAGGTGCTAAACATTTCTGTCTATTTACTTGTATTTAAGAAACATCTCAAATTACAGAGTACATATTATACAGTACATATATTTTTCAAACTATAAAAAAAGGCTTTATTACACTGCGCTCTGAAATGCATGATTCTGATTGACCACTTCCGACATTCCAAGGGTTATTATCCTCAGATAGCATTGTTCAAATTAAGTGAAATGTTATACATACAAGTGTTCAAGCTAACCTGCAACCAAATTCTGTACAAACGTGAGCGTCTGAAGGTATACGTCAACTCCAAATAAATCAGACTCCTGTAGTGGGTCTATCTGTGATACAAGATGCTCAATTTGCTCATTTGTGAGTTGCAACATTTGAATTGCAGGCACATTGACCCCAAAGTGATCAGCCTCAACATCTCCATGTTCAGCTGCAGCAGAGTTTGGAAAATATGTCTATAACAAAAAATATCGTTTTGGTTATTTTTAGACTCTACCTTTAACATACAGTATATATCTACCACAGTGAAAATTGGAAGGTGTACCTGTCTAGAGAAAGTGGAACAACAAGAAAATACACAGTAATGCATTTCAGGGTTAAGGAAATTACCTCAGGGTTACTTATTGGATTCTGATACTGCCCAACTTCCCACAGCTGATTTGGGGTCAGGTTGTTCTCGGTCCTCAAGGAATGGTTATCCCAAGCATCCCTGAAAGCATTGAGGCTTGCTTGTATGCGTGGTAAAAAAACATAATGACAGCAAAAAAGGTGGGTGAAGTTGCTTATATCAAGATATCCACAGTCCTCAAGCCGATGTAGAATGTCATAATACACTCCAGTGACACACATCCGAACGTCTCGCCAAAGGCG
Organism: Barbatula barbatula; assembly: GCA_037178815.1. Taxonomy (NCBI): domain Eukaryota; kingdom Metazoa; phylum Chordata; class Actinopteri; order Cypriniformes; family Nemacheilidae; genus Barbatula; species Barbatula barbatula. Next base: position 10,763,921 of record CM074077.1, on the reverse strand, counting down.
CTCAATCCTGGTAAAACGCAGTATAAAAATTATGATTCACATGGTCTGTAAAAATTTAATGACTAGTATCTCAGAACTATATGGTGAGAAGGGGAGTGGTACAATTACCGCTGATTGTGCACACTTTTGCCAGCAATGAAGCTTGCATTCTCTGTTCCTCGTGTTGAAAACATCAGCCGCGCCACACCTACATTTTCTCCACCGTGATCTCCACGCACTCTGAAAAATAAAATGTTGATTTCAAAATTCTAAATCAGATAGGTAACCAGATTAGATGTCTAATACCATAGTCAAATTATTGTAACTTGCAGGTATAAAAAAAACACTAGTGACATTCCTCAGGCACTATTATTTGTGTATCAATTGTGTAAGTATCAAAAGCACTACTGGTTTTAAGAAGCAAATCTGTCGAGGAAACATTAAGTGTCTGTAAAACTTGATTAAACCTTACCTCAGGGGATAACCATACTCTTCAACTGCCTCATTGAAAAATCCAAGCATTGTTTCAGAGCGATTGTTGTCTGCAATGCGTAAGTACATGATCTGAAAAAAGGAAAAAAAAAAAAAGCACAAAAGCCTTTAAGTACACCTTTGCGCCTAGAGGGTGCACATTAGTAGGTAAATATTTGTACCAAATGTATACATATCTGCATATTATATGTACCGTTAGGCCTTTTTAACCCCTAGGGTTCCAGGCCATTGTCTCTTTTGTTTATTTTTTCCTGACGGTGTACAGTGACTGGTTTCCAGCACAAATTATAGAATGCATATTTAGAATACAGTTCTAAGGTTGAGATGTCTTACCTTTCTTGAATATCCATCTACACCCCCCAAAGATAACCATGTTGTATCTAAATCAAAGGTGAAAATATCAGGGCAAGTTAGAAAACAACTACAATATCATATGAAAATAAATCCCCCCCCCCTCCCCCCCCCCCCCCCCCCCCCCCCCCCCCCCCCCCTCCCCCCCCTCTCCTCCCCCCCCCCTCCCCCCCCCCCCCCCCCCCCCCCCCCCCCCCCCCCCCCCCCCCATACTCTTCACGCCTCATTGAAATCCAGCATTGTTTCAGGCGATTGGTTGTCTGCAATGCGTAAGTACATGATCTGAAAAAGGAAAAAAAAGCACAAAAGCCTTTAAGTACACCTTTGGCCTAGAGGGTGCACATTAGTAGGTAAATATTTGTACCAAATGTATACATATCTGATATTATATGTACCGTTAGCCTTTTTAAAGGGTTCCAGGCCATTGTCATCTTTTGTTTAATTTTTCCTGACGGTGTACAGTGACTGGTTTCCAGCACAAATTATAGAATGCATATTTAGAATACAGTTCTAAGGTTGAGATGTCTTACCTTTCTTGAATATCCATCTACACCCCCAAAGATAACCATGTTGTATCTAAATCAAAGGTGAAAATATCAGGGCAAGTTAGAAAACAACTACAATATCATATGAAAATAAAATGCAGCCAAAGCATCACATTTTACACATAAATACATGTGTTCTACAGTTGAAGTTGGCATTACCTTATGAGCTTGTGGTTTGTGTCTATATGATATAGATACTTGGGATATGGAACCGAATAAGTTCGTCGGGCAACACAACCAAGCTGGGACATTCGTGAAAGAACACCAAGACCATCAACACGACGCATGGATGCATATATTCTGTCCCACTGCACTCGGAATCCTTTAGCAATGAGGGCTCCTCTGACAACCCTGTACCCTATGTTTGGCATAGTACTCTTGACTTCAGACACCAAGGAATCTAGCTCTTCATCCGTACAACTACTGTAGAGTGATGAAACTGACAAGTTACATTCACTCATCCGCCGATAGAGTGTTGTACGAGAGACACCCTAAAATTTTACTGATGCTTTCCTGAGGTATTCCAAGCTTCAGAAAGTAAACTAATCTGTCCTCGGATATATGCATTCTTGGACGTCCACATCCATCTGGTCTCTCAATCTCCACTACAGTTGCCACCTGCTGGGCTTCTTTGTGCTGCTGAATAAGAGAATCCAAATTCATCAAACTTCTGACTAAGTCCTCTGAAATTCCAATGTTTGCTGACATGGCAGAAATTAAGGGCATTTCTTGATGACAAACAAATTGCAAATATTCAATGTCCAGCGGTGGGTGTTCCAGTGCATAAGTCACTCTTGAAAGTAGTCTTCGAAGAACTTGTTCTCTCACAGACTCCTACAATGCATTTACATAAACAGAACAGTTATTCAATATAACAAGGTATGATCAAAATAAGATATAAGCATAACTGGTTAACATAATCAAATAGACAAATACAAAAAAGGTTTGATTTATAATAACCTTTGTTATATGGACTATTATAGATCAGTGGTGGATTCACAGATTCTGGTATTCTAGAGCTTTGTACTTAAAATGTCCCAAGAATTAAAGGACACTTTGATATCAAAGGTTTCACAGACAAGGCTTAAGGCTAGTCCCAGACTAAAATGAATGTTTGACCTGTCTTTACAGAATATGACTTGCCCAGAAATATGTTAGAATACATTACAATGGCACTAATATATTTTAAGGCATTTTTATAAAAGCGACATAAATATCAATTTAACTAAGGTTTAGCCCTTGATTGAGACAATCCGTCTCTGTGAAACAGGGCCATAGTGTCGCCAATTTCAGCAAGGAAAATAATTTTGCTCTTTGTAGGAAAATAAGAGACAGTATCAAGGACAATCAAGTGCATGGTGTCGTTTTTTTTAAACTTTAGTTACTTGACTGTCATGTAATGTGCTATAAAACGTACAGGCTTTGATTACCCCCATTTGAAACAAACTTGTAGAAATGTTTACTTAAGTTAATAGTTAATGCAAGTTTATTTAAATTTTCTAACGGTACATCAATATCAAACAAATTACCCAACTGCACATTTACAATTCAATTCAAATAGCTTTATTGACATGACTGTAAATATTACAATATTGCCAAATCACAAAATACATGTATAAACACAGGTAAAAACAAATTAAAACAATATTTTAACTTACATAACAGAAGAGTATTACCCATCGCTACTTCTATGTCTTACATCGATGCTAATATGGAACAGTCGCAGAGCAAATCTTTTCGCGAAATACTTACTTACTGTCACTAGATATAAAATCACAGCCAATACTGGTGCTTGTTAATTTTTGGATGTTACAAGTCTGTTGTTGAATGACTAACAAGACTCACCTGTCGTGATTCTTCCCGCTCCGCCATTTTGAGCATCTATGTGAGTGCGAGACGGCTTCAGCTTGAGTTCCCGCCCTGCATTGTAAATCAAAACGTGATTGGTCGTAGGGGAAACGTGCCGCGATTGGTCAGCACCGTGAGACCGCTGTCCGATTGCCTCGAGTAGATAGTGGGCGGAGTCCACCTATTTGTGGATTGTGCGCACGTCTTGACGTTAGGAATGTTTCAAAATCCACAAATGCACAGAGAGCCATCCACAAATGCGTGCACTGATCCACAAATGCGTGCACTGATCCACAAATGCGCAGAAAGCAATCCACAAATGTGCAGAAAGCGATCCACAAATGTGAAGAAAGCGATCTACAAATAAATATCATTAAAATACATTTGTTAATAATTTTTATTTGCAAATCTCATTGTATTTATTTGTGAATTGCATTTATTTTTGTGGAACGTCTAACATATATTTATGGTTCGCTTTTTGTGCATATGTGGATTTAAAAAAAAATTTTGTGAAACTCTCTATATTTATTTGCGAATCGTAGTTTATTTATTCAGAATAATGAAACAAATCTGACCCCATCCCCCACAACCTGTCTACCCCCCAAACAAAGGAGATCATTGCTTCAGGAAGGCGAAAGGAGGCACACACGACCCCATCCACATTAATGGATTGGCTGTTGAACGTGTTTCCAGTTTTAAGTTCCTGGGGACTCACATTTCGGAGGACCTGTCCTGGACCACCAACACCTCATGCCTGGTCAAGAAGGCTCACCAGCGTCTCTTCTTTCTGAGGACACTGAAGAAGAACCAACTGTCTTCAACTATCCTGGTGAACTTCTATCGCTGCACGATAGAGAGCATCCTGACCAACTGTGTCACAGTCTGGTACGGGATCTGTTCTGTTGCTGAGCGCAAGGCATTGCAGCGGGTGGTAAAAACAGCCCAGCGCATCACAGGGACTACACTTTCTGCCATTGAGGACATCCAGAAGAAACGCTGTCTGCGTCGAGCTCGCAGCATTCTCAAGGACTCCTCTCACCCCGCTCATAGACTGTTTACTCTCCTGCCTTCCGGTAGGCGCTTCCGGTGCCTTCGGACAAGAACCAGCAGACTAAGAAACAGCTTTTTTCCCAGAGCTGTTTCATTATTGAACTCTGCCCCCCACTGATCCCCCCCTCCCTCCCCCCTACCCCCTCCCACATTTCTCCCCCCCCCGGCAAACCCACCAACCAAACCCCCCCCTCCTTTTTTTTCCCCCCGACTTTTTCCCCCCCCCCACCATTTCCCATCCAAAAATCACATTTGCACTAATGGACCACTTTCATAACTGCACTAACTTATCCACTGCACTGTAACTCTATTAACTGCATCTACTCATCTATTGCACTGTAACCTCAATAACTGCATTAACTAATCTACTGCACTGTAACAGAATTAACTGCATTAACTCATCTTCTGGACTGCAACCTATTATTAACTCTTATAATGCACCGTAACTTTAATAACCCGTTAACTCATCCACTGCACTGTTACTTCAACAACTGCATTAACCCACCTATTGCATTGCAACTTTAACAGCTAATGTCAATAATCTATGCACACTAAAATCAATTGCACTATTGCTTAGTCTAAATTATTATCTGCTCATATCCACCTGTACATTAATGTTCATAGTATATAGTCATCTGTATATATTTGTTCATAGTTCATACCTACTGTCATATTTTCATAGAACATACCTACTGTAACATATTTTCATAACTGTATAATATTTTCTCAATATTGTATTGTATTTATTCTAACTGTATATCCTGCACTTGCTAATTGCACTTCTGGTTAGACCTAAACTACATTTCGTTACACTGTACTTGTATATGTGTAATGACAATAAAGTTGAATCTAATCTAATCTAATCTAAACATCTAAAGAAAGGCCAAACCGTGGGCAGAAGCACCCCGACATCCCCCCGGAGGTTAGACCCCAAAAAAAAAATCCTCCGCCCCCACCCATTAATTTCTGTTCATTCGCCCCCAACTATACAAAAATAAAAAAAATAACTTTTCTCTCCCCCCCCGTCTTTGTTTATAGGGCACACGAAAAAACAAAAGAATTTCAATCGTGCCCCACCCCCATACTAAAAAAAACCCACACCCCGTGGCACAAAACAACCCCACACGCCCCCCCGAAGGGGTTTTTATTAGACCCCCAATAAAAGAGAATGCTGTGCTGAGAGGTCCCACCGAGATTTGAACTCGGATCGCTGGATTCAGAGTCCAGAGCGCTAACCATTACACCATGGAACCCTGTGTCGAGTGGTTGTAGCCACGTCAGGCACACAAGAAAAGGCCACCCGGTCCAGGGTGCACAAATAGCTCTGCGGTAAAGCAATGTGCTGGCGAAGCCTTGCGGAAACTGACCCAGGGACCTTTAGGTCTAACGCTCTCCCAACTGAGCTATTTCGTCCACATCATCTGTCTTGTGCAGGCGTGTCTGCGAACGACCCCAGCATCATTTTAGAAATGAGAGATGGACAAGATGCCAGGGGCCAGTAAGGGGTTCGAAACCTCGCCCTTGCCGTTATTAGCACCATGCTCTAACCAACTGAGCTAACCGGTCTGATTGAACACTCCCGCTGTCACGTTACGGGTCGCTGATTGCGCTCCTTTGAGTGTCGTACTGTCAAGTGGCAACACTTCAGGTGAGTTTGTTCAAATGGAAGTGCGCTCGCTTTGCATGCGAGAGTTAGCGGCATCGACGTCCGCATTAATCGAGGCTTTATTCGCATTATTCGAGTCGAGGCTCACCGCTAAGGAAAAATGTCTTCCCACTAGCTTTCTTGCAGTGTTATTTGCATTTTCATTTAGACAGTGTGAACGTGTGCTGTGGTGCGTTTCCTTGCGCTTTCACCGTAGTTTCATGAAAAGCGTTATCCCCTTATTGTTGGGCGATTGTCAAAATAAGTCCTTTGCCCTGGGCATGAAAAATCTCTCTGCCCAAATGTGCTTTACTTATAATTTCTGTGTGTGTGTGTGTGTGTGTGTGTGTGTGTGTGTGCGTGAAATCACATTAACGTTTCAGACATGGGCAATTTGTTGTGCTGTATATTTCGCTTGGGTGTATTGCCCTTTGGCTCATTTCGTACCATTGGCAGTTGTCAGTATGAAAAGCAGCGAGTGCTACTGATACTTGACGTTAACTGAACCCTGGTTGAAAACCTGCCGATGTCTTAGTTTATCATCAGAAAAACCTTCCGTCTTCTATGTGTTTTATCGTTCCACAAGTCCAAAGCTACAAACTCTCGGAAGGGGTTCTGATTGGACTCCCTGTAAAAGAGAATGCTCCGCTGAGAGGTCCCAACGAGACTTGAATTCTGATCGTTGGATTCAGAGTCCAATTGCTATAAAAGGATTAAAAATGCTACTTTATCTCTCGCCTGCGAGTGTTTGTGGATAGAGGCGTCTAGTAAGCGAAAAAATGCAGAAGAATTTCAATCGTGCGCCAACAAGCTAGTAGAAAAGCTCAAACCATTGGGCAGAAGCAATTCCAGACAGATTGGATGCCCAGTTAAAGAGAATGCTGCGCTGAGAGGTCCCACCGAGATTTGAACTGGGATCGCTGGATTCAGAGTCCAGAGTGCTAAACATTACACCATGGAACACTGTGTCGAGTGGTTGTCGGCCAGCTAGGCGCACGAGAAAAGCTGCCCGGATCGGGGTGCACAAATTAGCTCTGCGGTAAAGTAATGCACAGACGAAGCCTTGCCGAAACTCGGGATCGAACCAGGGACCTTTAGATCTTCAGTCTAACGCTCTCCCAACTGAGCTATTTCGGCCACATCATCTGTCTTGTGCAAGCCTTTCGGCGAACGACCCCAGCATCATTTTACCAATGAGAGATGGACGGGATGCCAGGGAAAAGTCAGTGGCCAGTACGGGGATCGAACCCGCGACCTTGGCGTTATTAGCACCACGCTCTAACCAACTGAGCTAACCGGCCTATGAGCTCCTTCAATCACATTCCGCGTCGCTCATTTTACTCCTTTGAGTGTCGTACTGTTAAGTGGCAACAGTTCCGGTTAGTTAGTTCAAATGGAAGAGCGCTCGTTTTGCATGCGAGAGGTAGCGCTATCGACGTCCGCATTATTCGAGGCTTTATTCGCTCACCGCTTTATATAGGCTCACCGCTAAGTAAAAATGTCCTCCCACAAACTTTCTTGCAGTGTTATTTGCATTTTCATTTAGACAGTGTGAACGTGTACTGTGGTGCGTTTCCTTGCGCTTTCACCGTAGTTTCATGAATAGCGTTATCCCCTTATTGTTGGGCGATTGTCAAAATAAGTCCTTTGCCCTGGGCATGAAAAATCCCAAAAACCCACATTTAATAGCCACAAGTCCCAGTTAGTTCGTGCTATTTAAAAGACCCAAACCCCCGGGCAGAAGCAACCACACACACGGCCCCCCCGGAGGGGGTCTTATTGGACGCCCTGTAAAAGAGAAAGCTCCGCTGAGAGGTCCCACATAGACTTGAATTCGGATCGCTGGATTCAGAGTCCAATTGCTATAAAAGGATTAAAAATGCTACTTTATCTCTCACCTGCGAGTGTTTATGGATAGAGGCGTCTAGTACGCGAAAAATGCAGCAGAATTTCACTCGTGCGCCAACATGCTAGTAGAAAGGCTCAAACCGTTGGGCAGAAGCAATTCCAGACAAGGGCCCCATAGAAGAGAATGCTGTGCTGAGAGGTCCCAACGAGACTTGAATTCTGATCGTTGGATTCAGAGTCCAATTGCTATAAAAGGATTAAAAATGCTACTTTATCTCTCACCTGCGAGTGTTTGTGGATAGAGGCGTCTAGTAAGCGAAAAAATGCAGAAGAATTTCAATCGTGCGCCAACAAGCTAGTAGAAAAGCTCAAACCATTGGGCAGAAGCAATTCCAGACAGATTGGATGCCCAGTTAAAGAGAATGCTGCGCTGAGAGGTCCCACCGAGATTTGAACTGGGATCGCTGGATTCAGAGTCCAGAGTGCTAAACATTACACCATGGAACACTGTGTCGAGTGGTTGTCGGCCAGCTAGGCGCACGAGAAAAGCTCCCCGGATCGGGGTGCACAAATTAGCTCTGTGGTAAAGTAGAGTAAAAATGTCCTCCCACAAACTTTCTTGCAGTGTTATTTGCATTTTCATTTAGACAGTGTGAACGTGTACTGTGGTGCGTTTCCTTGCGCTTTCACCGTAGTTTCATGAATAGCGTTATCCCCTTATTGTTGGGCGATTGTCAAAATAAGTCCTTTGCCCTGGGCATGAAAAATCTGGAAAAATCGTACCGTTAAGTGGCAACAGTTCCAGTGAATGGGCCCCATAGAAGAGAATGCTGTGCTGAGAGGTCCCAACGAGACTTGAATTCTGATCGTTGGATTCAGAGTCCAATTGCTATAAAAGGATTAAAAATGCTACTTTATCTCTCGCCTGCGAGTGTTTGTGGATAGAGGCGTCTAGTAAGCGAAAAAATGCAGAAGAATTTCAATCGTGCACCAACATGCTAGTAGAAAGGCTCAAACCGTTGGGCAGAAGCAATTCCAGACAGATTGGATGCCCAGTTAAAGAGAATGCTGCGCTGAGAGGTCCCACCGAGATTTGAACTGGGATCGCTGGATTCAGAGTCCAGAGTGCTAAACATTACACCATGGAACACTGTGTCGAGTGGTTGTCGGCCAGCTAGGCGCACGAGAAAAGCTCCTCGGATCGGGGTGCACAAATTAGCTCTGTGGTAAAGTAATGCACAGACGAAGCCTTGCCGAAACTCAGGATCGAACAAGGGACCTTTAGATCTTCAGTCTAACGCTCTCCCAACTGAGCTATTTCGGCCACATCATCTGTCTTGTGCAAGCCTTTCGGCGAACGACCCCAGCATCATTTTACCAATGAGAGATGGACGGGATGCCAGGGAAAAGTCAGTGGCCAGTACGGGGATCGAACCCGCGACCTTGGCGTTATTAGCACCACGCTCTAACCAACTGAGCTAACCGGCCTATGAGCTCCTGCAATCACATTCCGCGTTGCTCATTTTACTCCTTTGAGTGTCGTACTGTTAAGTGGCAACAGTTCCGGTTAGTTAGTTCAAATGGAAGAGCGCTCGTTTTGCATGCGAGAGGTAGCGCCATCGACGTCCGCATTATTCGAGGCTTTATTCGCTCACCGCTTTATATGGGCTCACCGCTTAGTAAAAATGTCCTCCCACAAACTTTCTTGCAGTGTTATTTGCATTTTCATTTAGACAGTGTGAACGTGTACTGTGGTGCGTTTCCTTGCGCTTTCACCGTAGTTTCATGAATAGCGTTATCCCCTTATTGTTGGGCGATTGTCAAAATAAGTCCTTTGCCCTGGGCATGAAAAATCTCGAAAAATCGTACCGTTAAGTGGCAACAGTTCCAGTTAGTTCGTGCTAGTTGAAAGGCTCAAACCGTTGGGCAGAAGCAGTTCCAGACATGGGCCCCTCGGAAGGGGTTCTGATTGGACGCCCTGTAAAAGAGAATGCTCCGCTGAGAGGTCCCACAGAGACTTGAATTCGGATCGCTGGATTCAGAGTCCAATTGCTATAAAAGGATTAAAAATGCTACTTTATCTCTCGCCTGCGAGTGTTTATGGATAGAGGCGTCTAGTACGCGAAAAAATGCAGCAGAATTTCACTCGTGCGCCAACATGCTAGTAGAAAGGCTCAAACCGTTGGGCAGAAGCAATTCCAGACATGGGCCCCATAGAAGAGAATGCTGTGCTGAGAGGTCCCAACGAGACTTGAATTCTGATCGTTGGATTCAGAGTCCAATTGCTATAAAAGGATTAAAAATGCTACTTTATCTCTCGCCTGCGAGTGTTTGTGGATAGAGGCGTCTAGTAAGTGAAAAAATGCAGAAGAATTTCAATCGTGCGCCAACATGCTAGTAGAAAGGCTCAAACCGGTGGGCAGAAGCAATTCCAGACATGGGCCCCTCGGAAGGGGTTCTGATTGGAAGCCCTATAAAAGAGAATGCCCCCCCCCCCCCCCCCCCCCAACCCCCCCCCCCCCCCCCCCCCCCCCCCCCCCCCCCCCCCCCCCCCCCCCCCCCCCCCCAACCCCCCCCCCCCCCCCCCCCCCCCCCCCCCCCCCCCCCCCCCCCCCCCCCCCTCTCCCCCACCCTTCCATCCCCCATTAATCGAGGCTTTAATGCGTCAAAATCGCAAAAGCAGAGAAAAAATGTTTTGGCAAACAGGTGAGGCCATTTGGGCCCCCCCAAACATTGTCTGTGTATTTACATGAGCACTCCTTGCAGAGTGCACGCTTATCCGGTTCTGCAAAATGTTTGCATCTCTGCAAGAGAAAGAGTTTTGTTAGTGATTTCTGGAGAAAATCTGTCTGTGGCTCCGATGTTGCTTGCTTTGCTGCAAGGTCAGCTCGTCGGCTTCCTGTAGAAATTGTTTCTGATAAAAAAAGTGTGTGTGTCACCGTCACACACAACAATGGCTGATGGGAGAAGAATGGCAGATAGCATATCAGCAACCTGTGTGTGATTAAGAATGTTTTTACCATCAGCTTTTAAAAAGTTTCTGTGTTTCCACCGTGTGCCAAAATCATGAGTTACACCAAATGCATATCTACTATCTGTGTGAATGTCTACATTTTTATTCTTTGCTAATTCGCATTCGCGTGTGAGTGCAATGAGCTCTGCTGTCTGAGCAGAGAAATGGTCCCTAAAAATGATATCAATTGCTTCTTTGCTTTTGGACTTGCGATGTCTGTAATTGCAGACACGCTTTGCGGACAGCTGTCTGCCGCGGTCAGTAATTTCGTGACCCAAAAAACGAACAACTTGTTTTGCCAGCTGGACTTTGGAGACATTTACTTTGTGTTCTTTTCTCTTATCTTTTAAACTGGAAACAAAGGCCTGCGCACCGGTAAATTTGGGCATGGCACAACTATGCCTTTATTTTTTTAATCTTTTTAAACTCATTAAATATTGGCCTTATGCCATTGAGGGCTTCTGGTTTGAGGCTTCTGTTTTGAGGGGGTATTGCTGTTTGCGTGGACGAAAATTACCCTTGGGCGTTATCACAACAGGCTCACAGTTCCTAATCAACCCAACAAA
>CM074077.1:10727584-10747584 GCA_037178815.1 Barbatula barbatula | reverse complement strand
TGAGCACTCCTTGCAGAGTGCACGCTTATCCGGTTCTGCAAAATGTTTGCATCTCTGTCACTGTCACACACAACAATGGCCGATGGGAGAAGAATGGCAGATAGCATATCAGCAACCTGTGTGTGATTAAGAATGTTTTTACCATCAGCTTTTAAAAAGTTTCTGTGTTTCCACCGTGTGCCAAAATCATGAGTTACACCAAATGCATATTTACTATCTGTGTGAATGTCTACATTTTTATTCTTTGCTAATTCGCATTCGCGTGTGAGTGCAATGAGCTCTGCTGTCTGAGCAGAGAAATGGTCCCTAAAAATGATATCAATTGCTTCTTTGCTTTTGGACTTGCGATGTCTGTAATTGCAGACACGCTTTGCGGACAGCTGTCTGCCGCGGTCAGTAATTTTGTGACTCAAAAAACGAACAACTTGTTTTGCCAGCTGGACTTTGGAGACATTTACTTTGTGTTCTTTTCTCTTATCTTTTAAACTGGAAACAAAGGCCTGCGCACCGGTAAATTTGGGCATGGCACAACTATGCCTTTATTTTTTTAATCTTTTTAAACTCATTAAATATTGGCCTTATGCCATTGAGGGCTTCTGGTTTGAGGCTTCTGTTTTGAGGGGGTATTGCTGTTTGCGTGGACGAAAATTACCCTTGGGCGTTATCACAACAGGCTCACAGTTCCTAATCAACCCAACAAAATATTTTCCTGTTACCCAAAGTTGTACGGGCACCTTCCCAAAATTTCTTCATTAATCTTTTTGTGTGTGAAAACACTTCAAGTCCCCTTGTTGCTGACAGACAGGCATGATTCTCACGATGGGCGTGCAACAAATTTGAATATTGCACGTCGTCCCTTTTAACCCATTCTATGACGTGCGCATATTTGTCAGCAAAACACCCACAGCTCCCCACACCATTGCAATCAACGTCATGAGGCTCTGTGAGGCAATACATTCTACACGATTTTCCTTGCCCCATTTTTCCAAGATTCTGAGAGCCCCCCTCTTTAATCAGGCTGTTTAGAATCTAACACGATTCTGAGTAGTCCCCCCTCTAATCAGGCTGTTTAGAATCTAACACGATTCTGAGTAGTCCCCCTCTTTAATCAGGCTGTTTAGAATCTAACACGATTCTGAGTAGTCCCCCTCTTTAATCAGGCTGTTTAGAATCTAACACGATTCTGAGTAGTCCCCCCTCTTTAATCAGGCTGTTTAGAATCTAACACGATTCTGAGTAGTCCCCCCTCTTTAATCAGGCTGTTTAGAATCTAACACGATTCTGAGTAGTCCCCCCTCTAATCAGGCTGTTTAGAATCTAACACGATTCTGAGTAGTCCCCACTCTAATCAGGCTGTTTAGAATCTTTTTGACTCACCGTTTTTCACTTTTGTGCCTTGCACTGAGTTCTTTTGGGATCACGTCAGCTTGGGGTCCGGAGTAGAGTTCTCTAGTCCCTGTATGGGGTTAGAGCTGGATTTGCTATGTCCAGGATGATCAGTCAACTCTAATCCGTTCTCCATCAGCCTTGTGATCCCACCTCGTCGCCAAATTGTTGTGGAATTTTCTTATTCCTTAATCAAGGTGAGTTTTAAACACTTCAGACAAATGCAACACACAGAGAGGATGAGTTAACTTGCAAGGTATTTTATATTTTATTGACATTCAGTCTGCATCAAAAGAAATGTGCAGAGAGAAGGTGCCCTCCTTCTCACTTGCAGGGCTTTTATATGATCCAAACATGACACCCCTTCTTCTCCCCTCCCTTGAGCAAGAACGTATCTTTGGTAACAAAAAATGTGTCGCCATCTCCTATCTTCACCAGAACCTCTTGGTCTTTGCTCAAGGGCAAAGGAGCTGAGTGGTCTGCCACATAGCAAAACATTTCTAAGGAATTTAAGAACAACAAGATAGACAGTCTTGAATCAATTTTTACAGAGATTAGCGTGAAGAAACCCACGTCATGAAAATTTCCACCACACGAATCCAACTGTGGATTCCCTTTGCGAGCACCAATAGTGCCCTTCCTCCTGTCGCTCTCAGTCAGTCACCATTGCGAAGAGCCATTTTTTTTTTTTTTACGGCTGGAGTTTACTCCCTGGACACCTTTTTGCTGGTGTAGGCAGTGTTCTTCACCACATCCTCCTGAAATCTTTGACTACTTCTGGAAGTCCCCTGGTGGAGTGATCTTGTCAGCTCCGTTCTGCTACTGCTCGTTGGATCTGCACAAATATTTTGAGAGCAAAAACACAAAACACACATTGCGTTGTAACATCCTTCCTTTAGAGCGCGTGGTCTAGGCCATGCGTCAAAATCGCAAAAGTAGAGAAAAAATGTTTTTTAGCAAACAGGTGAGGCCATTTTGCCCCCCCAAACATTGTCTGTGTATTTACATGATCACTCCTTCCAGAGTGCACGCTTATCCGGTTCTGCAAAATGTTTGCATCTCTGCAAGAGAAAGAGTTTTGCTAGTGATTTCTGGAGAAAATCTGTCTGTGGGCTGATTTTGCTTGCTTTGCTGCAAGGTCAGCTCGTCGGCTTGCTGGAGAAATTGTTTCTGATAAAAAAAAGTGTGTGTCACTGTCACACACAACAATGGCTGTTGGGAGAAGAATGGCAGATAGCATATCAGCAACCACTATGTGATTAAGAATGTTTTTACCATCAGCTTTTTACAAAGTTTCTGTGTTTCCAGAGTGTGCCAAAATCATGAGTTACACCAAATGTATATCTACTATCTGTGTGAATGTCTACATTTTTATTCTTTGCTAATTGCGCATGCACGTGTGAGTGTAATGAGCTCTGCTGTCTGAGCAGAGAAATGGTCCCTAAAAATGATATCAATTGTTTCTTTGTTTTTGGACTTGCGATGTCCGTACTTGCAGACACGCTTTGCGGATAGCTGTCTGCCGCGGTCAGTAATTTCGTGACCCAAAAATTAACAACTGGTTTGCCAGCTGGATTTTGGAGACATTTACTTTGTGTTCTTTTCTCTTATCTTTTTAACTGGAAACAAAGGCCTGCGCACCGGTAAATTTGGCCATGGCACAACTATGCCTTTATTTTTTTATCTTTTTAAACTCATTAAATATGGGCCTCATTCCATTGAGGGCTTCTGATTTGAGGCTTCTGTTTTGAGGGGGAATTGCTGTTTGCGTGGATGAAAATTACCCTTGGGCGTTATCACAACAGGCTCACAGTTCCTAATCAACCCAACATAATATTTTCCTGTTACCCAAAGTTGAACGGGCACCTTTCCCAAAATTTCTGTCCATCCCATCATTAATCTTTTTGTGTGTGAAAACACTTCAAGTCCCCTTGTTGCTGACAGACAGGCATGATTCTCACGAGGGGCGTGCAACAAATTTGAATATTGCACATCATCCCATTTAACCCATTCTATGGCGTGCGCATATTTGTCAGCAAAACACCCACAGCTCCCCACACCATTATAATCAACGTCATGAGGCTCTGTGAGGCAAAACTTTCTACATCGTACTTACGTAATTCAATATTACATCGTACAGCTGTACGAGCGCTGCACACTGGTCGTGTTGGTATCATGATCAATCTGTCATCATACACATTATGACTCTGCCCAGCAAATGAATTGGGCAGCAGTCAGACATGAGAAACCTGTGTTGAAATTTTACACTCCCCAACTCGCATTGCACCCTTTTGACATCAATTATTTTACATTAGAGCCACTAGCATGTAGGGAAAACACAGCTAGTTTTGACTCTGGCAAATTTAAACACTTCTTGTGAATCACAGTAGGCTATTTGTTGCCCCTGAATCTATCAAAAATTCAAGCGGTTTGTTGCACACAAGCATTGTGCATTTTAGCAAAGTTCAGAAAGCGGTTTCATTCATCATGGAATGTGAGCTAAGCAGATCTTCATTGCATACAGTAGGAAAAAGCATTTCTTCATTGCATATGCTAGGGGAAATCATACTCACCACCCTCGGAATGATGCCTCACCTCCTCACTTCCATCTACCTTTTCTCTTGACCTCCTCGATCTCCGAGGCTCAGGACAATCTTTGTGCCAGTGCCCCGTTCTTTCACAATTGAAACACTTCTCTCGACATACATGCCAGAGGGTTTAAAACCTCCTCTCCCTCTTCCATGTCCACGCCACTGACCTCCTCTCCACCCGTTTCCTCTTCCTCCTGCTCTACTCCGATATACATTAGAGCCATGTGGAGTTCTTTATCTTGGGTGTTTTTCTTCTGAAACTGTTTCTTCTCTGTTTGTCTTTCTGCGTGCACAGCGTGACGGACGATCTCGCTCATTCTCGCGCGATCTGGCTCGATGCATGATTTTTCCACTTCTCGTCTCAGCTCTCCCCCTTAGGTTTCGCAGAAAAGTGGATCTGAGATGTCCTTCGAACGGACCAATGTCCGGTCCGTCTGAATCAGGTTGAAGTCCAGAATGTTCTTTAAATACTTCCTCCAGTCTGGCCAAGAAATCCTCCACTCTTTCATCAGTCTTTTGCACACAAGCAGCGATCTTATCCAGATTCAGAGCTTTGGGAAAAGTAGATTTTAGTCCTTCTAAGAATTCTTCCAGAATCCTCCTGTACTCAGCATTGCTTGCGTGCGACCAATCGACATGTTCCCTTCTCTTATCCTCCACAGGCCATTTACCCTGTAGCTTTCTTAAGTCAGATGGTTTTAGTTTGACTTTCAGCAGTCTCTCTAATTCTCTCGTTGAGGGGGAGAATTCCTTGCAAAATGTCAAAAGTTCGTCAGCCATCAAAACTTCCCCTTTCTCTGCTGAACTGAGATGTTCCGCTGCCTCTTTCATTTCGGCTTTGGTCCAGGGTCTAAAAACCAGTTTGGGTCCCTCTGGACCTGCCACCTCGACCATAGGGAACTGCTGTCCATCTTCATCAAAAAGATTCTTTGCGATAAAGGTCGTTTGACGTATTCTGCCATGCGGGTGAAGTATCCGTCTGTGTCTGTCTTTTTACCGCTCCTCTCGTCACGGGAACTCTGGCGACCGGCGGGGCTGGATGGTCTTTATCCTGTTTTGGGGTCACCCCGGGCTGTGGCATGTGCGGCATTGGTGCTGGTGGGGGCACTGGCGCTGCCTCGATCGGGTTCAGATGTCGGTGAGGAGGGACACAATCGTCCTCCGGTTGGTGTTTGTAACAAGTCATAGATGGGGGTAAAGAAGACAGAGGGGTTAAATCATTACATTCAGGCAAAACAGGGTACAATGGAGCATGCGGCGGTGGGGGTGTATGACACGGCGGTGGCAGTTCTTCCAAAGCCTTTTCTTTAAAAACATGGTCACGTCTATTTGCTTCCCTCTCCCATAATTCTAAACATTTACATGCTTCATCATATTTTTCTCTTTCTTTTTTGGACATTTTAAATATGTCTTTTTTCCCCATGTGTTCTCTTATTTTCTCTAATTTTGTGGTACTAAATGTACCGTTTTCAGGAAAGTTTGCTTTTTCTTTCAGATAGGGTACACCTTGTAAACTTCCCGTTCCCCACCTTTTCCTCATTTCTTTGTATGTTGGTTTATCCATATTCATATGGGATCTTCCTTGTCCCATTTTTCACGATTCAGAGTAGTCCCCCTCTACAGACTGTTTAGAAATGTTCTTTCTATTTCAGAGTAGTCCCTGCTCTACAGACTTTTTAGAATTCTATTTTATTTCAGAGTAATCCCTGCTCTACAGGCTGTTTAGAAATCTATCGCCCACCCCACAATTCATTTCTTCTCCCCCCACAATCCAACATTATTTCAGAGTAATCCCTGCTCTACAGATTTTTTTTGAAATTTACTATTTCAGAGTAGTCCCTGCTCTACAGACTGTTTAGAAATCTACTATTTCAGAGTAGTCCCTGCTCTACAGACTTTTTAGAAATCTATCTGACTCACCACTTTTCCTTTTGTGCCTTGCACTGAGTTCTTTTGGGATCACGTCAGCTTGGGGTCCGGAGTAGAGTTCTCTCGTCCCTGTATGGGGTTAGAGCTGGATTTGCTATGTCCAGGATGATCAGTCAACTCTAGTCCATTCTCCGTCAGCCTTGTGATCCCATGCCTCGTCGCCAAATTGTTGTGGAATTTTCTTATTCCTTAATCAAGGTGAGTACACTTTAGACAAATGCAACACACAGAGAGCATGAGTTACCTTGCAAGGTATTTTATCCTCGGCCCCCCTTCCCTTCCCCCCCCCCCCCCCCCAACCCCCCCCCCCCATTTTCATTCCTCCGCCCACAAATATACACAGAGAGGGGGCCCCCCTCCCACAGCCCTTATATACCACACGCACCCCCTACCCCCCCCTGCACACCGTATTTTCACCACAAAGTGTCCCCCTCCTATCTTCACCAGAACCTCTTGGTCTTTGCTCAAGGGTAAAGGAGCTGAGTGGTCTGCCACGTAGCACAACATTTCTCAGGAATTTAAGAACAACAAGATAGACAGTCTTGAATCAATTTTTACAGAGATTAGCATGAAGAAACCCACGTCATGAAAATTTCCATCACATTACCCAAAAATTCTTTCATAATTTATTCACCCTCTTGTCATTTCAAACCTGTATGACTGACTTTCTTCCAATGAACAAAACCAATGCAAGTCAATGGGTGTCACCACTGTTTGGTTACCAACATTCTTCAAAATATTTTTTGTGTTCTGCAGAAGAAAGTCATACAGGTTTGAAATATCAAGTGGATACATAAATGAATTATCACATTAAAGGAGTCATCGGATAAAACCCCCAATTTTTCTGTGTTTAAGTGCAATTATCGGGTCCCTGGAGCATCTAACAACACAGAAAAAGTGAAAAACAAGAACCCAGTAAGCTTGTTTTGGTGTGCCTTTCCCCTGCAAAATTGTGAGAAATCGAGCCGTTCAGATTTTGCTCCTGTTGTGACGAAAAAGATGATCTTATTATAATGTTACCGCCCCTTAATCTAAACAATTCCACCTACTGCACTTCCGCCATTGTTGTTTTCATAAGCGTACAGCCATTTACATGATGTGGAGGATTTTTATTGTGATTTTTATTATGGTTTAAACATGCTTTTACATTTAATATGCTTTATGATTTCATAATTGATCACTAACTGTGCATAATATGTTAAAAAATAAAACAAGTGTGTGAGTTAACCAAAGGACTTATTTGGAGTGAACTTTCTGTACCAAAATAATATGTGTGTGTGTGTAAAGATCAGATTACGCAGAGCTCGTCGAAATTTGGTGAGGTATGGGGTCTCCACAAATAGTCGGGACAAGCAGCGTGAACTGATTGGCGGAGACAGAACAAAGGAGAGGCAGCGGATTGGACGTGTTCCCAGGATTTCACATCCGCGAAAGGACATTAGCTTCTCGAGCTAATAAAAGACGCCATAAGGATTATAAATACCATGTAAAATTGTTCTTCGGGGTGAGTCCTTTGTGAGATATCAGTTCTCTTGTAAGACTGAGTCTGAGGCAACCCAACCAGCAGCTGTTGTATTTTTGAATCTTCTGATCAATAAACTTCAAGATTTTACTTTGACTGGCCTCTCTCCAATTCTGAACACGCAGAACATTGAAGAATTGTTCAACAGATGGTGACATCCGACGTGATTGGAGAAAAGGGGAGCGAAGCTGTGTTAAGACAATTACACAAAAGTGGCTTCAAGGTAAGCAAGGAAAAGCTGCAATTTTGCAGACCTTGTGTTACATTTCTAGGTCGCATGATCACCCCAGAGGGCTCCACGCTAACTGCAGCCCATAGACGAGGAATTCTGAGTCATCCAAAACCAACCACGGTTAAAGAGATGTTGTCATTCCTAGGCCTAACAGGGTATAGTAGACATTATATTCCAATGTATGTTTCATTAACAGCCCCTTTGAGAGATCTTGTAAAACAACAGGGTATGAAGAATTTGAGAGCAGACATTGAGTGGACACAGGAAGCTGAACGGACGTTCATTAACCTGAAACAACAGATGGCACATGCAGCTAATCTCAGCAGTGCCGATTTCAGATCACCATTTCACTTAGACGTCTCTGAGACAGGGTCAAGTGCACATGGGGTACTTTATCAAAAAGACCAGGGGGGCAGAAAAGTGTTGATGTATGTTAGCATGTTGTTGGACAGTGTAGAACAAAGACAGCCACCATGCAGCAGGTTTGTCGCAGGACTGGCAAAGATAGTGAAGAAAACGTCTCACATCGTTATGGGCCACCACCTAATTGTTTTAACCACGCATTCAATCGCATCTTTTGTTAATTCTGAATCATTCACATTTTCCCCTTTGCGACAGCGACTTATTGCAGCAATTTTGCTTGCCGACCATATCATATACACACATGAGGGCATTAACATGGCAGATTTGGTGGAAGAGGGAGAACCACACGACTGTGCACCGATCACAGAGAGGGCATCAGTGGTCAAACCAGGTTTGTTTGCAAAACCATTGACTGGCCCTGAGCCAGTCATGACTTTGTTCACTGACGGGTGCTGTTTCAGGGCGGAGGACGGAAGTTTGAAAGCGGCTTATGCAGTGGTAGAGCAGGTAGGACATGAGATGATTACGAGGGATGCAGCAAGGTTAGATGGGAAGCAGTCAGCACAGAGGGCAGAAATCGTGATTGATTTCACAGACATGATCACGAGGATACAGGGTAAGCGTTATCTTCTGGTAATCGTAGACTATTTCACTGGATGGCCTGAAGCTTATCCTGTCGGCAGAGAAGACAGTACGGCGGTGATAAAATGTTTAATAAATCATTATATTCCTCGTTATGGTTTACATTTACATTTACATTTAGTCATTTAGCAGACGCTTTTATCCAAAGCGACTTACAGATGAGGAAACATTGGAAGCAATTAAAACATCATAGGCAACAAAATACATAAGTGCATCAAACTAGTCCATTAAAGCCTAGCACAGTATAAAAAGCTAAGAATAGTGAGGTTAGTAAGGTTTTTTTTTTTTTTTTTTTTTTTAAAGAAGGAAAGGGTAGAGAATTAGGAAAAATCAATCAGCGACGTGTTGACGGAAGAGATGCGTTTTTAGCCGTTTTTTAAAGATGGCAACCGAGTCTGCTGATCTTGTAGCAGCTGGTAGATCATTCCACCAATGTGGAACAGATCCAGAGAAGGTACGGGAGAGTGACTCTCCCGTACCTTCGCCCGCCGTTTACGATCGGATAATGGCAGCCACTTTAAGAATGAACATTTGCGAGTCGTTGAAAAGGCCCTAGGCCTAAAACATGCATTTGGTGCTGTCTGGCATCCTGCCAGCCAAGGTAAGGTTGAACGAATGAATCTCACACTAAAACTCAAATTGGCTAAAATCTGTGCACAGACAAAACTAAATTGGTTGTCAGCTTTGCCATTGGCCTTAATGTCAGTAAGATCATCTGTTAACCGAATCACAGGATTCACCCCTTTTGAATTGCTTACAGGTCGCCAGTTTCCAGGGCCACGGAATGCACTGTCGGATGCCATTGTGACACCATTATCTCACACTGTCTATTTTGATAAACTGACTGCTCTCATTAAGACTTTTTCATGCCAGGTCAATCCATCTCCAGCAGCAGACCCCCCTCCAACGACGGTACAGTGGGTGAGGCTGAGGACGTTCAGGAGAAAGTGGAATGAGCCGAGGTGGTCGAAACCCCATAGGGTGACAGCGAGGACATCACACTGTGTTCAATTGCAGGGCAAGGGTGACACTTGGTTTCATTTAACCTCATGTGTAGCTTGTGACCCCCCTCAAGGGATCTTGCAGAGACATGGGTGGACCTGCGTAGACAGGTCCAAGAGAGGGAAAGTGCGGGTGGAGAACCAGAGGCTGAAGAAGCCACAGGTGAAATCACAACACCACCAGTACAATAACAATTGCAAATCGTTCACAAGACAGGTGTCGTGTTCACAAGTCCATACACAGATATGGTACTGAAAAGGTGATTGCACAGAACAGACAACCAGGTGAATGTGCTGTGACCAAAGAGAAGGTAGAATCATTTTCCAAAAAGTGCAACAAACTTTGAGTGAATAATAACGGAGGTGGAAATACGTATTACCATTTATTCTTTATAATCAATATATATTGTTATAATTGTGATTTTTCATATTTTAAATATTCACATTTTTTCCATATTTATTATTTTCATATTTATTATTTTTTATTATTTTTCATATTTTTTATATTTACTATTTTTCATACTTTTATATTGCTATTGTGATTTTTATATTGTCATATTCATTAACGTATAACCATTTATTCCTTACATTTCTATTTTGTGGGATTTTAACCATATTTTTTTTTTCCTTAATTGCATATTCCCATTAAGTATACTGTGTGTTTAACCATTTTAATTTCCAAGAGAGTGTTTATTGTTCCTTTAAAGTCCAAGAGAGGGCAACAAGATGAAGCTGTGGGAAAACTGTAAGCTGTCGGGGATCCTATTAATAATTTCAGGAGTTATAGTAGGAATAATTTTTAGCCTAACTGAGGGTCAGGAAAGCAACAACACCATATCAAAATCGAGACACAAAAAAGCCATAGCCGATACGAGGTTACCGTGTGAACAACTCGTAATTAACTATGTTTGGGGTAAGACCACATCATTTACTTTCGACCTATGCGCTGTCATAAATTGTGGGGGAAAAAATAGCTCATGGAGGGGGTACAATATATATATATATGTATGGATGGGAATATGGACAGTGTTTGTAAGGCGTCCCATTCTAGGCAAACCTATAGGGGTGAATGGTGTCCATCATGGAATAAGGTAATAGCATATACCGGTGGTTGGACCCCGGAAGAACCCAGCCTTTGGACCCGTACCTCGGCAAAATTTGATTTAAAAATGCAAAGAGATTACAGTGCAAGTCAAAATCCACTCACCCTTTCAATATCCACCAGAACGGGATCAGCCAATTATACAGGGGAGTTTTTCCTTATAATGGGGGTGCACAGCCCAGGAACAGATAAAAAAGCAGTAATAAAATTTGTTGTGGACAGTTCACCTGAGGAGGAAAGAAATGAGACAATAGCTGAGCCATTATCGGTAGGACAAAAGAATGGAGTGGTAGAAATAGATTACACCATGTTAAAACCAGAAGATATGATAGAGCGAGCCACAGGATATGGGGAAAATAATTGTGGCTGGAATGGATAATTACCACAGCCAGAGAACAGAGGTTAGATGATTGTGTAGGATGTGCTAATGCAAGACCCCATTTATATATTGAACCAGCCCCGTTGTACCAAAACGATACGTGGGGCTATGAGTGTATGCTGGGATTGACACGGATGGCCAGTCCAAAAAATTGTACCACATTGGCAGCAATATTCCCACCAATAACCAACCTTTCACGGGCAGGTCCATTTACACCAAAGAAAGCAAATTATACTTGTTATGATATTAAACATCAATTACCAACCAGCAACCTGGGAGAGATAAACAAGGAGTGGTGTGATCAGATAATAGTAGATAATGGGACTAAAATAGATACGTGGGCTAGGGCAGGTTTGTATTATTATTGTGGAGATCGAAGATTGTTCACTAGGATACCTGAGAAGGCAAAGGGAGTGTGTGCTTTGGTAAGACTGGGAGCCCCAATAACTCTGATAGGTGACAGAGCAGTCAGAACGGAAACCATAAATTCAGCAACATTGACAAGAAGACGTAGGAGACACATCATTAAACAGAGAGCAATAGGTTCAAGTGTAGATTTATCATTAAATAGTCCGACATATATTGATGCGATAGGGATTCCACGAGGTGTTCCAGATGAATATAAGCTAGCGAACCAAGTGGCAGCAGGTTTTGAGAATATACCCATAATAGCTGCTCTTTTTCCAGTCACCCCAAACAAGAATGTAGATAGGATTAATTATGTTCATTATAATGTGATGAGATTAGCAAATATGACAAGGGATGCCGTAGATGGTTTAGCGGAGCAGCTAGCACCAACTTCACTGATGGCTATACAGAACCGTATGGCTCTGGACATGCTGTTGGCAGAGAAAGGAGGAGTATGTGTTATGTTTGGTGATCTTTGTTGCACTTACATACCTAATAATACTGCCCCAGACGGATCAGTGACTAGGGCATTGGAAGGTTTGAAAACTTTGTCTATCGAAATGAAGGAACATTCAGGAGTAAATAATCCTATTGGAGATTGGCTAGACAAAACATTGGGAAGATGGAAAGCAATAGTAATGTCTATTGTGATGTCCATAGGGGTATTTGTAGCAATTTTGATTACGTGTGGTTGTTGTTGCATTCCTTGCCTTAGATCACTGTGTAATCGCTTAATAGTTTCAGCTATTGAGAGACCGGAAAGCCCCAAACCATTTAATATGCCATTGTTATCTAGCTATACTGACGACACGGAGGACCGAGAATTTTGACCTCTTTCGAGGTCAAGAGAGGGATTATTGGGATTACGATGTTTTATGTATTATAAATTCATGTTTACTGTCAAATATATGTCCATGCTGTGCTGAGTTTTTGTCTTGAAAACTAGTTGGCAGAAGTGTGAAACACGAGCTCTGAGGAATGCAGAAGCAGAGTCTCAGATAACAAGTGTGTGAGTGTGTGTGCGCATCTTTCGGCAGGACCGGCTATTTTCAAAATGTTTTGCAGGGACCAATGGTTGGGGGAGAATGGAGTCAGATTTACATGTCCCGAGGTGATTGGTTCCGGAGGATTGAACGCCCGCCCAATGAAGGGGAGGAGCCTGAAGAGAGAATCGACGTCACATATATTATAAATATCTGTAACCCGGAAGTGTGTTTTTCAGTTGTTCGCTCATGTATATGATGAGAGGCAACCCCAGCTGGAAGAAGCTTTTACATCTGATAATAAATTCTACTTAAACTTATTGGGAAAAACTGTCTCTTTGACTTTTCTTCAAATTTTTGAACAGCAGGACTCCCCCCCCCACTTTTACATCTATAATAAATCTACTTAAACTTATTGGAAAAACTGTCTCTTTGACTTTTCTTCAAATTTTTGAACATGCAGGACTCAAGCGAAAAAGTCCATCATTACCAACATTCTTCAAAATATCTTCCTTTGAGTACAACAGAACAAATACATTTATACAGGTTTGGATCAACTTGAGGGTGAGTGCATGATGACAGAATTTTTGCCTGAACCATACCTTTAATGACTGGTATTGCATGAAAAGTGATAAAAATATGAATATGTTCAATTGTATTGCATACAGTTTTTGACCATTATTATATTGTTGGTTAAAATTTTTATTTTAACATATTACATTTTAGTCAAATGGTTTGCACCAAAGAGACATGGTTTTAAAAGAAGCGATGCTCCTTTTTTCTACATTTGATTGTAAAGAGGAAAGTTGATGTTTATATTTTTTGTACTCTATGCCTGAACTTTGTTGGTTTAAACACCTATGTATTTGATGGCATCTATTTACATTAAATTCTATTAAAATGATGCTTTCTCAATTTGTTGCTTAACGTGTTTTATTCAAATGATAAATTACCTGTAATAGTGCTTAAAGGAACACTGTGGTGAGGAAGGCGGGACGAGAGCCGTGACGCGGGGCCGGTGGCGTGAGTGATAAGTGCAAGCAGCTGTGTGCGCACCGGTCCCGCATCTTATCACGGAGGAGATTGGGAGCTTAAAAGGATGTTCGGCAGGACTGTTGACGAGAGAGGACCGGGCCCGGACATATGTTTAGTTTGTGTATGTTTTATGGCCGGCAATCTACCGTGAGGTGGCTGTCGGTCAGTTACTTCAGTGTTTATTGTTTATTTAATTAAAGTTTTATTGTTGAATGTTCGCCGGTTCCCGCCTCCTTCCTTCCCTTCTAACGAACTTTATTACAAACACATTTGCCATAGTTAAGGTACAAACATGCTTGTCACTGGGGTGGTACCTTCAAGGCCAAGATTTGTACCCTTGTTGCAGGTACAATATTGTACCAGCAAGGTTTAAAAAACAAAAGGTACATTTTGGTTACACACGGTACAAATCATGTCCTACATACTGGAATGGTACAAATTTGTTTCCCTGTTATAAGGTACAAATTTGTACCAGTTAAAGGTACTGCCCCTGTGACAATGGTTTGTACCTTCTTTGGTACAAAATTGTACAAAAAAAAAAAAAAAATTTAATTTTATTTTTTATTTATAAAAAAAAAAAAAAAAATTTTTACACAATTTATAAAATAATTTTTTTATTAAAAAAATAAAAAAAAATTTAATGGGTTTTCAACACAATTCTAAAAAAATTAAAACTCAAAAATGTTTACACCCTGGACATTTCAGGATTTTCTTTTTTTTCAATGATTCAATTGCTTTAGAAAATATGTTATTTTAGATAGAGCTGGTATGGATAAACATAGAAAATATTTAAAGACGTCTTCTTACAGAATAAGTCTGGTGATCTTGTCATTTGTTGTCGCTCTGTGGATGACAGAAAAAATATATCAACCCAAATCTATTTGAAAAGATATCTTACATTTTGATACACAGTAAATGCACATACATACAAATAAAAATAAAAAAAGATATATCTATATTTTGCTAACCCTTGTCTTGTGGGAAAGTTTTGGGCAAAGGCTGATCTGAAAGTAGACATAAAACAGACATTTAAAAGACATCCATAGGGTTGCTTTTGATTTTTAACACTTTTCAAAGACAAAATCGATAATTCAAGATTATTGACGTGACTCATGTAACAACTTACATTTGGGTGGAACAGGTTTTGAGATTTTCTTTTTCTTTATTGGAATATCTCTGCTGTCATCTAAAAAAACACATGAAATTTTTTTTCATGGAATCTCGAAAGACAAAGATTTAAAACAAACCATTCAAAAATCACCATTTAAAAAACATCAAATTCTTCAGCATTTGACTTTTTGTAAGGGTTTTTTACGTTTAGAGATTTCATCTTTTGTAAAATTGGCAGGGTAAATGTAGATCTGGAATAAGAGCGCAAGTGGCTGTTTCCGAATCTGCTTTAAGGACGGGTAAACTTATCTTATCATGCCAGGGGCATGGTCTAAAGGGTTTTCTCTATTATCTTAAATAATCATGGATGTGTTTTGGGCAAAACATGCAGCAAACCAATCAGAGGATCATCTCCCATTACATTTAAGAGACGGTTTTTGTTCGGGCCATGGCGGATCCACCATTTAAACTGCGGAAAATAAGAACTGCGGGTGTACAATAGGGTCCCTGCTGATTGGTGACAATCATCATGTTCATCTTGTGATACTACCGCGTGAAATTCAACAGTATTATGACAATAAGATATTCCAAAGAATAAAAAACATTATCGACAAAACATTACATTTATTCATTTGGCAGACGCTTTTATCCAAAGCGACTTACAAGTAGTTTTTTTTACAGTGGCACATTACTGCAGAGCAATCAGGGGTAAGGTGCCTTGCTCAAGGGCACTTCAGTCATGACCTGCTGGCACTGAGATTTGAACCGGCAATCTTCTGAACACAAGCCCAGCTCTAACCACCAGGCCACAGCTGACCCAAAACATTTACATTTAGCAGATGCTTTTATCCAAAGTGACTCACAAAGAGTTCAGGGAGCAATAAGTGATATGTCATAAAAATGCAATAATACAATAGGTGCTGATACGGAGTTACTATTCAACAAAAGCTAGACCACTACCTGTTGAGAGAAGAGAGTGTTGTGGAATTTTCTTATTCCTTAATCTAGGTTGAGTCAATTTTGACAAACGCAATACACAGAGAGGTGAGGTACATGGCAAAGTATAATCTGCAGTATAATCGTTTAATCTGCATCATAAGCAATGAGATGGTGCAGAGAAAAGGCGCTTTTTTCCTCTTGCACACAGAGTATATATATGATTAAAGCGTTATCCCCCTTATTGTTGGGCGATTGTCAAAATAAGTCCTGTGCCCTGGGCATGAAAAATCTCTCTGCCCACATGTGCTTTACTAATCATTTCTGTGTGTGTGTGTGTGTGTGTGTGTGTGTGTGTGTGTGTGTGTGTGGTGCGTGCGTGCGTGCGTGAAATCACATTAACGTTTCAGACATGGGCAATTTGTTGTGCTTTATATTTCGCTTGGGTGTATTGCCCTTTGGCTCATTTACCATTGGCAGTTGTCAGTATGAAAAGCAGTGTGTGCTACTGATACTTGACGTTAACTGAACCCTGTTTGAAAACCTGCCGATGTCTTAGTTTATCATCAGAAAAACCTTTCGTCTTCTATGTGTTTCATCGTTCCACAAGTACAGCGCTACAACCCCTCGGAAGGGGTTCTGATTGGACGCCCTGTAAAAGAGAATGCTCCGCTGAGAGGTCCCACCGAGACTTGAATTCGGATCGCTGGATTGAGAGTCCAAATGCTACAAAAGGATTAAAAATGCTACTTATCTCTCGCCTGCGAGTGTTTGTGGATAGAGGCGTCTAGTACGCGAAAAAATGCAGAAGAATTTCAATCGTGCGCCAACAAGCTAGTAGAAAGGCTCAAACTGTTGGGCAGAAGCAATTCCAGACAGATTGGATGCCCCGTTAAAGAGAATGCTGAGCTGAGAGGTCCCACCGAGATTTGAACTGGGATCGCTGGATTCAGAGTCCAGAGTGCTAAACATTACACCATGGAACACTGTGTCGAGTGGTTGTCGGCCCGCTAGGCGCATGAGAAAAGCCCCCGGATCGGGGTGCACAAATTAGCTCTGCGGTAAAGTAATGCACAGACGATGCCTTGCCGAAACCCGGGATCGAACCAGGGACCTTAAGATCTTCAGTCTAACGCTCTCCCAACTGAGCTATTTCGGCCACATCATATGTCTTGTGCAAGCCTTTCGGCGAACGACCCCAGCATCATTTTACCAATTTTACTCCTTTGAGTGTCGTACCGTTAAGTGGCAACAGTTCTGGTTAGTTCGTGCTAGTTGAAAGGCTCAAACCGTTGGGCAGAAGCAATTCCAGACATGGGCCCCTCGGAAGGGGTTCTGATTGGAAGCCCCATAAAAGAGAATGCTGTGCTGAGAGGTCCCACTGAGATTTGATTTCGGATCGCTTGATTCAGAGTCCAGAGTGCTAACCATTACAACATGGAACCCTGTGTCGAGTGGTTTTAGGCCCGCTAGGCGCACAAGAAAAGGCCACCCGGTCCAGGGTGCACAAATATCTCTGCGGTAAAGCAATGCACAAGCGAAGACTTGCCGAAACTAAACAAGGGACCTTTAGATCTTCAGTCTAACGCTCTCCCAACTGAGCTCAAAATAAGTCCTTTGCCCTGGGCTTGAAAAACCTCTCTGCCCAAATGTGCTTTACTGCAAGTGTTTGTGGATAGAGGCGTCTAGTACGCGAAAAAATGCAGAAGAATTTCAATCGTGCGCCAACAAGCTAGTAGAAAGGCTCAAACCGTTGGGCAGAAGCAACTCTATGTCTAGGGCCCCTCGAAAGGGGTTCTGATTGGAAGCCCCATAAAAGAGAATGCTGTGCTGAGAGGTCCCACCGAGATTTGAACTCGGATCGCTGGATTCAGAGTCCAGAGTGCTAACCATTACACCATGGAACCCTGTGTCGAGTGATTTTAGGCCCGCTAAGCTCACAACAAAAGGCCACCCGGTCCAGGGTGCACAAATATCTCTGCGGTAAAGCAACGCGCAGGCAAAGCCTTGCCTAAACTGAATCAGGGACCTTTAGATCTTCAGTCTAACGCTCTCCCAACTGCGCTCAAAATAAGTCCTTTGCCCTGGGCTTGAAAAATCTCTCTGCCCAAATGTGCTTTACTGCGAGTGTTTGTGGATAGAGGCGTCTAGTACGCGAAAAAACGTAGAAGAATTTCACTCGTGTGCCAACATGCTAGTTGAAAGGCTCAAACCGTTGGGCAGAAGCAATTCCAGACAGATTGGATGCCCCGTTAAAGAGAATGCTGCGCTGAGAGGTCCCACCGAGATTTGAACTGGGATCGCTGGATTCAGAGTGCAGAGTGCTAAACATAAGTTGAAAGGCTCAAACCGTTGGGAAGAAGCAATTCCAGACATGGGCCCCTCGGAAGGGGTTCTGATTGGAAGCCCCATAAGGAGAATGCTGTGCTGAGAGGTCACACCGAGATTTGAACTCGTATCGCTTGATTCAGAGTCCAGAGTGCTAACCATTACACCATGGAACCCTGTGTCGAGTGGTTTTAGGCCCGCTAGGCCCACAAGAAAAGGCCACCCGGTCCAGGGTGCACAAATATCTCTGCGGTAAAGCAATGCACAGGCGAAGACTTGCCGAAACTAAATAAGGGACCTTTAGATCTTCAGTCTAACACTTTCCCAACTGAGCTATTTCGGCCACGTCTTCTGACTTGTGCAGGCCTTTTCGCAAACGACCCCAGCCTCATTTTAGAAATGAGAGATGAAAGGGATGTCAGGGGCCGGTACGGGGATCTAACCCGCGACCTTGCCGTTATTAGCAACAGGCTCTAACCAACCGAGCTAACCGGCCTGATTGGACACTGCCGCGGTCACGTGCCGCGGTGTCTTCCCACAAGCTTTCTTGCAGTGTTATTTGCATTTTCATTTTTAGATTGGATTAGATTCAACTTTATTGTCATTACACATATACAAGTACAGTGTAACGAAATGTAGTTTAGGTCTAACCAGAAGTGCAATTAGCAAGTGCAGGATATACAGTTAGAATAAATACAGAATACAATATTGATAAAATATTATACAGTTATGAAAATATTTTACAGTAGGTATTGTGGTGGAAATTTTCATGACGTGGATTTCTTCACGCTAATCTCTGTAAAATTTGATTCAATTCCTTAGAAATGTTTTGCTACGTGGCAGACCACTCAGCTCCTTTGCCCTTGAGCAAAGACCAAGAGTCAAGTCAGCTTTATTTATATAGCGCTTTTTACAATTTTCATTGTTACAAAGCAGCTGTACAAGAAAAAAATGACTATAAGTAAAACATAAAAGGTTATGGAATTCAAAACACAGGTCAAATATCAGACACACAATAAATTCCTATATGCAGTGTTAATTAAATAAGACTACCAAATTCTAGCAGACCCCCCGGCCAGGCAAAACAGTGCAAAACAGTATGCAAACGGTGGCGAGGAACCCAAAACTCCATTGGAGGAGAAAAAAAACCTCGGAGGGAAACCAGGCCTAACCAGGGGATTCCAGTTCCCCTCTGGCAAAAACTGCAGCCTCTGCACAAGCTCAACAGTGCTTGCACAACAAGGCGAAAATAAAAAAAAAATTAGATTTAAAATTATCATTAATAATCTAATAGTGGCTGAAGTTTTGTAGGGACGTCACTTCCTTCGTCCAGCATTTGTCAGGTCTAGGAATGGATTGCGCCCTGCCCGCTCCGCTCTTCTAACCTTGGAACAATGAGACAAGACTGGCTGAGAGTAGAGTACTGTTCTGCACTCTTTGATGCAACAAATGCATCAGTTGTTATTGGAAGTGTCCCTGGTTCCGGTTGATCTAACTAGTGCAGCCTAGATCTTTGAAATACATATATTATGATAATCTAGTGTATGCAAGATTAAAAAGATGCGTCTTTAGTCTAGATTTAAACTGACAGAGTGTGTCTGCCTCCCGGACATTGCAGGGAAGACTGTTCCAAAGTTTAGGCACTAGATAGGAAAAGGATCTGCCGCCTGCACTTGATTTTGAAATTCTAGGTATTACCAACTGACCTGACGCCTGAGAGCGTAGTGCACGTGATGGACTATAATACGTAAGAAGTTCTCTCAAGTAGTGAGGAGCTAAACCATGCAAGGCTTTATAGGTAATAAGCAAGATTTTAAAATTGATGCGATGCTTTATAGGTAACCAGTGCAAGGTTGACAGAACCGGGCTAATATGCTCATACTTTTTTGTACGTGTAAGAACTCGAGCTGCCGCATTTTGGACCAGTTGGAGTTTTTGTAATAGGCCTGCAGGGCAACCACCTAATAGTGAATTACAGTAATCTAGTCTTGATGTCATAAAGGCATGTATAAGCTTCTCCGCATCTGATGATGACAGCATATGACGTAATTTA
>CM074077.1:10720084-10725084 GCA_037178815.1 Barbatula barbatula | reverse complement strand
GCATACAAAATGATTGTAGTTTCTTAATAAAAACATTTTAAGGTTAAATACAAACAGATAATTGGCATATGTATGCAGGAAATGTAAAAGCAGACAAAAGCAAAGTATAAACAGAAAATTGAAAATAAAAAACAACCATGATCGTCTGACCTCCCACATTAAACATCCTCAAATATTTTGCACACATCATTATTAAAAACATAAGAAAACTCTTCCAACCTGTTTTGTTCCTTAAAATAAAAGTGTAAATACTTCAGGTACTTCTCAACTTTCCTTTTAAACACCATTTCAACATCCATTACAGTATTTTCTTTCCTGGCAATGACTCTTCTTTCCCATATTGCACTTTTCATCAACATAATGAACAGGTTGATCACTTTTCTGTTTTTACATGGTTTGTATGCTCCTAACATTATCATCTTGTTACCATCCATTTCTTTATCATCTTGCCCCCCTCTCAACCTCTCAATCAACCTTTTGCATTTTTTATTAAAAGTTTCCAATTTCTTACAGAATAAGAACACATGTAAAAACCCCTCATCTTCTTCTTTACACACTTTACAGGTTGCGTTTTGCTCTCTTCCGATTTTGGTCAATAAAACATCAGTAAAAACCGCCTTGTGCCTGATTAAGTATTCTAAAGTCCCCAGTTTTGTCTCTATTATCTCCCCCTTCATATTGGTCCATATGTGGTCTTCTTCCAAATCTTTGTATTTCTGCAACCAGTATTTATTCACAACAGGTTTCTTAAAAACACAATCTCTAAAAAAACGTACAACATTTTCACAGTACATTCTTTAAACACTCTTAATTTTCCTCCCAACCTGACATACAATTCTTCCTCTTGTTTCCCCTGTTTCATGTCATTAATGTTTCTTATCCAATCCTCTGGTATTGCACTTTTTATTATCTTAAACTTATTCTCAATTTCTTGTCTACTATATTCTTCTTTTGCTTCCTCCATAGTGTCCACAATGTACTGCACAGGTAAAAATCCCTCCTTAAACTCATATAAAACATCTCTCACTTTTGTAATTCCCACCTCCCACCACTTCTTAAAAAACACCTCTTTCCCTTGGTTTAAAATGTTCTTGTTTAAGAACAATGGTTGATTTAAAATATCCTCTCTACCACTCAGCATGTGTTGTACACAGGTTAAAAAATTCCCCCATGCACTCATCATTTCCTTGTAAAAGTCTGGCATCTTTTCTGTCATCCAAGCTTTAGTTCTCATCCATAAAATGTCTTCTCCCAAAAAAAAATTACCGCATTTATTTAAAAAATATTGCATTGTTTTCTTCCATGTTGTTATATTCTCTTTATCCAGATACTTTTTGACAATTTTAACCCTTAGACTGTTTTTCCTTTGTGCTACATCTATTAGACCCAAACCACCTTTCCCAACTGCTCCAATCAAAGTGTCATATGCTATCCTTGGGGGTTTCCCTTCCCATATAAAGTTTAAAAAACATCTCTTTAATCTTTTTTCAATCCACAAAGGCATAGCTGACACATATAGGACATACCATAACTTAGACATCATTAAGACATTCGAAATTAGAACCTTCCCTTTAAGACATAATGTTCTTAGTTTCCAGAAATGTAGCCTTCTTTCAATGTCTCCTAAAATACCTTCCCACATTGTTTCATTAGCTCTCTTTTCATCTTCCCCCATTAAAACTCCTAAAATCTTGATGTCTTTCACTTCTTTAAAAGCAAAAAAACTTGTTAAAGCTGGCACATTCCCACATCTCATATACACACTTTTCTCTTCGTTAACTTTCCCTCCCGATGCTTTGCAATACTTTTGTACAATTCTCATTGCACTTTTTACTCCCTCCATTTCCTTCACAATAAGCGTAGTGTCATCTGCATACTGAAAAATTGCTTCGCCTTCCATATTCCCTTCTACGTTAATACCTTTTATTCCCATTTCTTCCCTCATAGCCAGCCCCAAGGGTTCCGCAACTAGTGAATATAGCAGTGCTGACATAGGGCACCCTTGTCTTATAGATCTTGTTAGTTTAAAACATTCTGTTAAAAACCCGTTGCATTTAATTCTAGTTACAGCTCCTTTATATAAAATTTTTACCCACTTTATAAAATTTCCTCCAAATCCAAAACTGTTTAAAACTCCAAATAAAAATTCATGTTCCACCCTGTCAAAAGCCTTTTCAAAATCTAAGCTTATCAGATATCCCTCCATTTTTTTCTCCTTCATGTATCTAATTGTATCTTGAATGCTTATTGTCGTATCTGCTATATCCTTCCCTTTAACCCCATATACTTGATTTGTCTTTATTATTTTCGGCATCACTTCTTTTAATCTGTTTGCTAAAATTTTTGCTAAAATTTTCAAATCGGTATTTAACATAGTAAGCGGCCTATAATTCTTCAGTTCAGTCTTTTCTCCTTTTTTCTTATATATTGTTTTCATTAAACCCATTCCCATTCTTAGATTCATCTGCCCCTTATTAAAGATCTCATCATACACTTCCTTTAAAATGCTGGTTAAAACATCCTTAAAGACAATATAAAACTCACTCCCTAAACCATCAATTCCAGGACTTTTCTTTTTGTTTAATTCATTTATAGCTCTTTCAATCTCCTCTTCACTTATCTCTTTGTCACAATCTTCCTTGTCTTCCTTTCCTACTTTAGTTTTTATCTGCTTGAACATTTCTTCTTTTTCATCCTGCACTCCTTCAGATGTAAATAATTTCTCATAATACCTTTTCATTTCTTTTAGAATTTCTTCATTACTCTTTACTTCTTCTCCATTCTCCTTTTTCACTACTTTCATAATTTCAGCCTTCCCTTTCCTTCTTTCTAAATCAAAGAAAAATTTTGTACATTTTTCACCCTCAACAATAAATTGAGCTTTACTCCTTAATCTTGCACCTTCATATTTCTTTTCTTCTATTTCCTTAAGTTTATTTTCCAATTCTTTTATCTTTGACATATCTTTATTTCCCTGATGTAACTCTTTTTCCAATTTTCCCCTTATTTCCTGTCCATTATGTCTTTTTGCTTTCTCTATTAATCTGCACAATTCCATTGTGTGAATTTTAACTAAATATTTCACATTTTCCCACC
The DNA here is from genome assembly GCA_037178815.1 of Barbatula barbatula. Classification (NCBI taxonomy): domain Eukaryota; kingdom Metazoa; phylum Chordata; class Actinopteri; order Cypriniformes; family Nemacheilidae; genus Barbatula; species Barbatula barbatula. Next base: position 10,721,988 of record CM074077.1, on the reverse strand, counting down.
ACAATCTTTTGTCTTCCACATACATTACATTCCCTTTTTCCCTTTCAATGAGTGTCTTTATATCTAAAACATACCCTTCACTTTTTAAAACTTCAGCATTTAAAACCCACACCCCCGGACCTCTCTTTATCGTACTCCAATCAATCTGCATGTGTAATGGCTTGTGATCACTTAAACTTGTTTCCTCATATCTCACATTCTCAATAAAAACTTCTACATTCCTCTTACACAAAATAAAATCGATTCTTGATTGACACATAAAATTCCCCACCCTTTGTCTTCTTGAATATTGTCTTCTTTCATTCCTTTCTCTCCAAACATCCACCAAGTTATTGTTTTCCATTATTGATTTTAACTCTCTCCTTCCCATATCATTTTTAAAAACCATTCCATCTGCCACATCTAATTTGCTTAACACAGTATTAAAATCTCCCATTAAACAGACATTCTGATGCTTATTTAAAAGTGACCTTAAACTGTTAAAATAATCTCTCTTCCCCCTTTCCTCTGTAGGTGCATGTATGTTTATCACAACCAGTTTTTTGTCTTCATATTCCATTTCTACTGCTAAACATTTCCCAACATTATCTTTATAAATAACCTTGCATACAATATTCACATTTCCTCTTATTAAAAAAGCCACTCCTCTACCAAACCTCTTATCATCATTATTGTATAAGATCTCACCGTTCCATCTTTTCCTTATTTCACATACATGTTTTTCTCTCCAATTAGTTTCTTGCAATACAATCACATCTTCATCCTTGAACATTTCCTTCACCTTTTCAAATTTGTTAAAATCCGAAAGTCCTCTGGCATTAAAAGTAACCAAACTTAAAACCATAAAGAATGAATATATAAAAACACTCATTAAACTCATTTCTTTAGCTCATATCATCAAAGTCTTTTAAACGTTCATATTTATCTTTTAGTAGGTCTTTGTTAGTTGTTCTTTTCCTTATTCCTTCTAAACATGGCTTTACCTTTACTTTCCGCCGTCTTTTATCTAGTCTTGGTTTTCCATCGTCCCTTGCCTCCATATCCTTGTTAAAATCCTCTTCTAGGTCCATCTCATCTTCCAGAGTAACAGAAAGGTCAAGTGGTGTGCATGTTCCTTCCTCTTGTTTTGATTGTTCAGTTGGTTCCGTCTGCTCTTTAGATTCCTCATTTTGTGCTTCATTTTGTCTTTTAGCTAAATCATCCATTCCTTCCTCTGCAATCTCCTCAGTTGCGCTCTGTGTGTCCTTCTCTATGACCTGTTGTGAAATATCTTGTCTTTCCGTTTGTTCACCATTGTCGATTTCAATTACTGATCCACAGTCTCTCTCTCTCGTGTCATTCTCATGTTGTTCTCCCCTACCGTCTCGCTCATGCACCTGCCCGCCCACATGAGTCTCGTTGCCAAACCAGCATTCACACAAATTTAAAACATTGTTACAGTCCGGGCACTTAACCGCCTTGCACTCTCTTGCGAAATGTCCTCTCTCCTCGCATTTATAGCACTGAAACTTTGGGCAGTCCTTCATGATGTGTTCTGGGCTCATGCACAGCCGACAGAGTTTAACCTGATGGCTGTGCATTACCCTGAAAAAATGCAGCCCTTCTGCAGTTTCAAACTTCGTGCTATACGGGAGAGAGGCGACATCCTTAGGGAAACGAGATTTGATGAACCTTGTGCCATCTTGAAAAGTCGTGCCCGGATACAATCTTCTCGTTATTTTCGATAAGGGGGTAACTCCCCAACCTTTAAGTTTATCAAAAATCTCTTGATCGTCTATGTAGGCAGGTAGGTGCATAAATGAGACAACATAGTCTCTGTTTTGTAGCCTCTTTACCTCACATTCCACTTCCTTTATCCATATTCCAGCTTCCAACAGTTCAACATCATCCGCATTTTCCAAAGT